>JABUQX010143472.1:25000-30000 GCA_015478945.1 Trachelipus rathkii | reverse complement strand
ATGTAAATGATTAGAGAATTCTTAACTGTATTTTAATTTCAAAATTTTAAATGTTAAGAAGCTGAAAATAAATATATTCTACTACTTTTTAGCTTATCAAAAAGATTGTTAATAAACAATGAAAAATTAATATTCCATAATTTGAGTCAGACAAACCTAGCAGCCCAGGACATTTTGGTCAGTATGGTGATATTCCTAATCCTATTACTTCAATTGGTGTTCGATTTTTTGATAAGCAAAAAAGGCAATTCGTGAAGTTTCATGGGTTTGTGGAATTGGCTGCAATGGCCGCTATAACTATAATCACTGCAATAAACAACTTTTTACAGAACGAAGATTTTGATGTAAGTAAATATGCTGGACAGGGAAAAACGATAGCTGCTAACTATGGTAGGGAAAAACGTTAATTGCCTTCCAAATATTTTTTTTTGCAAGAGTTGTAGGAGAATTAAAGATCAAACTGGACTTTGTTGTAACCTATTTGAATTTGGTCCCAGAAATATGAAACAGTTTCTACAGTAAAGGGTATAATCAATTTTTTTCCTGAATCTGTTATTCGAAGAAGGTATGACCGAAAGATTTCAGTGCCCTGTGTGACACTCTGGTCTCATAAGTAAGGATGTGTTTCCGTATTCAAGGAATATTTTGCTAGAATCGTCCAAGTGCTGCAAAAGTTATCAAAACATGTTAACAATGGAGCGAATAAAGTTGCCTCTTAGTCCAACTTTGGTGCGACAAAGTCTCGGTTTATTACCTGAGTTAGTTTAATAGCTAAGTATTCCGCATTACGAGAATCTGTGACAAATACTTTGCAGTCAAACGGCATAGATATGCTACCGTGTTTGAATATTAACAATCGTGAAAGGTCATCTCGATACTAGCAAGGTTTCTTAGCTGCTGACCACATAAGTCCTGAGAGAATTAGAGTTGACTTACAGATGCCAAGAACCATATCGGACAACAGCAGTAACATTCAAATGGGACAGTTTCAGCTCCTAGGGGAATTGGGAAAACAATGTTCTTTATTATTTCTTTCTTAGGGGCATTTTAATACTTTCTCTGAAACATCAATTTTCTGATGAGAACTTACTCGCTCTCACTGCTGTCTCTACACCCTTTTACAATACTGGACGCAGCGTTGGAAGATTTTACTGTAAAGGTAAAACACAGTTTTTCCTGATTATTTCAATTAAGAAATTTATATATATATATATATATATATATATATATATATATATATATATATATATATATATATAATATAATAATAATATGTAATAATATATATAAATATATAATGTGTTGTATGTAATAATAATAATATCTAATAATAATAATAATAATAATAATATATAATAATATAATAATAATAATAATAATAATATAATATATATGTAATAATAATAACATTAATAACAACAATAATAATATATAATAATATATAATGGCATATATATATATATATATATGTATAATATAATAATATAATATATATATCATATATATAATAATAATAATATGTATAATAATAATAATAATAATAATAATAATATAATAATATATATATGTTATATATATATATATATATGTAATAATAATATAATAATAATAATAATAATAATAATATATAATAATAATAATAATAATAATATAATAATAATAATAATAACAATAATAATAATAATAATAATAATATATATAGGTATATTAATAATAATAATTATATATATGTAATTATATATATATATATATATATGTAATAATATGTATGTAATAATATGTATATATAATATGTATTTATGTATTATAATATGTTTATTCCTTATTATAATAATGATTAGAATTATAATAAAAATAATTATATATATGTGTATATATATTATAATAATAATAACAACAATAACCAATATATATATATAATAATAATAACATATATATATATAATAATATATATAATAATATGTATATATATGTTTATATATATATATATATATATATATATATATATAATAATAATATATATAATATATATATAATAATAATATCAATAATATATATATATATATATCATCCAATTCCCACTACTGATGAATGGCACTGCCTAATTGGCGAAACTTGTAAGGTAAATAGTATTGCTATTGTTACAGGTTATTGATAGTAATGACATAACAGGACTATCTTAAGTAAAGTAATTAAGTAATATATTTAACTTTATATTATTTAAATTTCGAACATTGTCCCCATCATAATCTGAGGCTCTGGAACCTAGTAGGTTAGCTACCTATAGTTAAGTAGTTCTTACAGAAATTAGGCAGGCATACATTGGATACATCCCAAAAGAATTTCCCATAAACCCACCAGGTCTGTGTTTTTATGGTTAAACCCGAGTAAAATTGGGAGATTTGGAGAAAAAAAAAGGATATAGTATATGTATATAGTCACTTTTTAAAAAAAATGAGTAAGGCACACTAGAAAATTCAGAGATTTTTAATATATATATATATATATATATATATATATATATATATATATATATATATATATATATATATATATATATATATATATATATATATATATATATATATATATATATATATAAAATATATATATTTATATATATATATATACTATACTATATATATATATATATATATATATTCGATAGATTTTCTGCGTGATTATTTTAGTTATTCTGCTCGATTAATTATAATTGTAAGGATATATAAATATCTAAGACAGGTTAGACAGCCAGATAGTTACTAATGTGAAATAAAATTGGGAAAATGTGATTCATTCACTGACTTAATTCAATCCAATGTTACAAATTAGTTTTATACTTTATTGCATACTATATAAATTTATAAAATAATGGAAATTCAAAATATATTCTAGTAAATTTATAACCAAAGAGGAAAGAATTTTTACTTTTATTTACTGAAAAGTTTATTTAGTAATTTTAATAATGGAATCTAGTTATTATCTTCTAGTCAATAAAATTTAAAGATACATTCATTTGTACTTTTGTATTAAATTTAAAAAAATTTTCATTCTCATTTATTTCAAATATTTAAAAGGTATATCAGTGAAAATCTTGAATAAAATGCAACTAGGCTCACTAATAATGAAACATAATATAGTTGCTATTATTGCATATTAGTAATTTTTAAAAATATCTCTCAAATTGTTTGAATATATTAAGCTAAAATAAAATAAAAACCACTGGTAGCTGGTTTTTTTTTTGTGTGTTTTTTTAATATAATCACTGATATATATATATATATATATATATATATATATATATATATATATATATATATATATATATATATATATATATATATATATAATAATATTATATTTTTTTTTTTATATAACTATATATATATATGTAATAATATATACATACATTTATGATGATATATAATAATAATAATAATAATAATAATAATAATAATAATAATAATAATAATAATAATAATAATAATAATAATAATAATAATAATAATAATAATAATAATATACAATATATAAAATTAATAATATAATAACAACTAATAATATGTATAAACTATATATATATATATATATATATTAATATATATATGTAATAGTAATAATAATAATATATATATAAATTAATTGATGTTAAAGTCTTTTTCTCCTTTTGTTGAAATCCTAGCTATGCACATGCTAGCTGGTTGCATGAAGTGTTAGGACGTGCTGAATGACCCGTTGAATTCATGTATCTAATGACCCTTCATTTTGCACCTAAATCAAGCTCAGACTAATAACACCTTTCTTTACAATATCCGATATTCACCACCCCCAACCCAGCTAGCCCCAACCCCACCCCCCACCCCCAGCCCCAACCCCCCCACCCCAACCCCAACTAGCCCCAACCCCAACCTTCTTATTCTTCTTCTTCTTCATTTAACCCAACATGCCACCCCCACCCCACCCCCAACCCCAACCTTTAACTAACCCCAACCCCAACTAGCTAGCCCCAACTAGCAAGCTAGCACCACCCCCAGCCCCAACCCCAACATGCTTTAGCCCCAGCCCAACATTACCACCCTTCATTCCCAACCCCAATTCACCACCGCCCCCAACCCCAACCCCAATACCACCACCAGTTATTTAACATTTTAAAAGCTCTCTTAATCCAAATAGCTCATAAACATAAAAACACTAAATAGTTAAAAACTTTTCTGATAGTTTCCACTAGTTATGCTGTTTCTGAACAAAATTTAAAATATTAAGGGTATTTAAATGATTTTTATTTATTAGTTAACTTTTGTACTTCAGGACAAAGACCTATTCAAGAATGAGGCATTAATAGAAGAGAAAGATAGACTCTCTCAATCTTAACCTAACTCCACTTCTCATAATTATTTTTTTCACTGACAAAGTTCTATTCAAGTTAAAAAGAAAAAAAAAACACTACTATAATACAAGAACAGAAGAAAAACACACTCACCAACCCCAAGTCTAACACTAACACCTCAAATATGAATAAACAAACTTAGAGGTGAGGAAAGTTATATACAGAAGTAAAACAACAGTGGGTTACAAAGTATACAGCAGAACAGATGTATCCGAAAAGAAGTAGATTCCATAATGAGCAAACGTTGTCTACACAAAATTCAGTTCTCTTAACCTGAGCAGCATTATTTCCAAGACGAATTTATTATGCTTAGACCAATGACATTAAAATTGCAAACAGATGAGACAGTAGAGCCATCGAAAGAGGTATGAGAACTGTGAGGTATTTTCGAGAATGAGATATGAAGAAGGAATGTTTTTAAAGACTTAAAATTGACACAGTTGATGCTACCCCACTGGGAAACTATATCCATAAAAAGGTAGAATTGAATAAGAAAGATGAAGACTAGATGTAACCATAGATGCAGAAGAGCGAGTGGGTTTGAAATGAGTAGATATATGAAATATTAAATCATCGGATTTAGAATAAACAGAATTACAAAAACAGATAAGGA
>JABUQX010143472.1:7500-10000 GCA_015478945.1 Trachelipus rathkii | reverse complement strand
CGGTAGTCTTGGAACCCCAGTAACTTATGCTACATACAGAGCCTATATAATCTTTACAAATATAACATTTTTAAAAAGAAGTCAAGCTCTACTCTGTACCTAATATTTTTCATATTTCATTTTACCCATTATCTTTCTTGGAAAAATTCTGAGAGTTTCACTTAAAATATAGGTGTCTTAATGGTTGTCAATTGTGAAATGCCTTCAGAACTTTTCCCCACCATCCAAATACTTTTTCTATACATTGGTGGTATTCCGCTTGTACGGAGAATGATCCATACTTCTAGGGTGGATTCATGAACACTGATATCATAGAATGAGTGGAATCTGGGACATTTATTTTCTTTTTAACTCTCCCACTAACAAAAATATCTCCTGCTATTTTCTTACCGTCGACCTGTTGAATCATTCTCTAAATGATATTTCTATCCTACTCTTTGGATCTCTCAATTAACGAACCTCCTTATTTGAATAAAACTCTTTACAGAGCATCATTCATACCTATTTAATTCTCGTATTTCAGAGTTTACTGATACGTTTATTCATTCATGTAGTCAACATGCAAATCTAGAACACTACCTCCATGTTGAAAATTTTCTTTGACATTCAGACATTCAAGCGCTGTGTATAAAGATATGTTAGTTAACCTTTGATTTCGATACAGTTTTTTTTCGAATATATATATAATAATAATATATAATAATAATAATAATATAATAATAATAATAATAATAATAATAATATAATATATAATAATAATATAATAAATAATAATAATATAATTAAATAATAATAATAATAATATTAATAATAATAATAATAATAATATCTAAATAATATATATAATAATAATAATAATATGTATAATAATAATAATAATATATATAATAATATAATAATAATACAATAATAATAATAATAATAATAATAATAATATATATATATAATATAATATATATAATAATAATAATATATATATATATAATAATAATAATATATAATAATAATATGTATAATATATATCTATATATATAATATAATAATAATATTAATATATGTAATAATATGTATGTTATATATGTAATAATAATATGTAATAATATATATAATAATAATAATATAATATATAATAATAATATGTATAATAATAATAATATATGTATATGCTCTTTATGTAATATAATAATTATGTATATATATATATAATAATAATATATGTATATATATATAATAATAATAATAATAATAATAATAATAATAATAATAATAATAATAATAATAATATATATATATGTATATATATATAACTATATATATATATATGTATATATTAATAATAATATAATAATAATAATAATATATTAATAATATATATATGTATAATATATATATATATATATGTAATAATATAATAATATATATATAATAATAATAATAATATATATATACAGTGTTTAGATTGATAAATGGATTTGCAGAATGATCAGATAATAATAATAATAATATATACGGTATATATATATAATATGTAATAATAATAATATATATAATATAATAATAATAATAATAATAATAATAATAATAACAATAATAATAATATATATATAATATATAATATATATGTAATAATAATAATAATAATAGCGTTTATATATATATGCTCATGTGAGTAACAACATAATATGTATATCATATCTTTATATGTAATAATAATAATAATAATAATAATAATAATAATGTATATGTAATGTATGTATATAAAGTATCTTAATAACGTATGCATGTATGTATATGTATGTAATATGTAATAATATATATAATAATAATAATAATATAATAATAATAATAATAATAATAATAATATAATATAATATAATAATAATAATAACCAACATATATATATATATAATAATATATATATATAAATATATACTTATAATAACTACTATATATATATAATATATATATATATATATATATATACATAATATAATAATATATAATAATATATATATATATGTATATAATATATAATCTAATTATGAAACCTGATTAATAATGAAGTGGAAGCTTCGTCATATGATGATTAGGATTCGTCTGTGTGGTTTGATCACTTTAATAATGAAAAAAATAATAAGTTCAGGTATCAGAACATAAACACACACTAATTTAGGCTAATTTAAATGTTACATTAGACTTCTAAGCTGCCATATTTTATATTAATTAACTCCATGAACTAGAAATGTATTTTTTATTAAGCTAAGCAAATATTAAATACATGATTTTAGAAATTAATTTTTTGTTAAAATTAATTATAAATGGTGTAGTTATTTATTATTTACTTTTCTATAACTTCTATTTCCTTAGTTTAGACCACTGGCTCTTAACCTGGGCGGTGAGGCCCCTTTGGGGGGCTTTGGACTTGATAAGAGGAGAGATAAGCTCTAAAGGGGCCCTGTGAGGGGGGATGTTGAGCTAACATAAAAAAAGGAAGTATCTT
>JABUQX010143472.1:0-2500 GCA_015478945.1 Trachelipus rathkii | reverse complement strand
TCATAATTAAAACCTGTGTTTTAAAAATCACATTTTTTTAAAGGTTTCCATTTAAAAATATAAGAAATTTTTTTTTCTGCTCTCCTCACCTTGGCTTTAATTTAGTTTTTTTATTTTACAACCTGCTAAAAGGGGTTAGTGGATATTTATTTTTATTTTTATCTTTTAATAATATGAATAGTTTTTATATTTTATGACTAATGATATTTAATCTAAGAAATAGGTAGAGTTGTTATATTGAAAATATTCATATTATATTAATAAATATATATATATATATATATATATATATATATATATATATATATATATATATATAATATATATATATATATATATATATATATATCTTTATATATATATATATGTATATATATAAATATATATATATATATATATATATATATATAATAATAATAGCATATATATATATATATAATATATATATATATATATATATATATATAATATAATAATATATATAATAATAATATATATTCTGTTTTGGGTACAAAATTTACCTGCAGTGAGTTTGATGACTTTAGATTTAGGTTTTGCATACTCACTGTTTAGTTTTGATATGCCTTATTCTTTATTATATACATATATCTATATATATATATATATATATATATATATATATATATATATATATATATATATATATATATATATATATATATATATTTATATATATATATATAACATATATATTATAATAAAATATTTATATATATAAATGAAATGTTTTATTTTTCTCTTTCTCTCACTCTACTACTCTGTATAAATGACATTCCCTTATTATTTGCATTGGCTGGGAATGGGATGCTGTAACAGCAAATACATCACAATTGCAGAGTTACTGTGTTACCGTTACGCTAATGAAGCTTATTTAATAGTTTATTTAGCACTTTGTAGAAAAATAATAATTTTTATTCATCTTTCTTTTCCTTTTAATTCCTTCTTTATTTCTCTCCTCCTTCTTCACAATTTTTGCTACATACATACATATGGGGTTTCTGCTTTTGTTTTAGAGCGCTTCCGTTGCAATAACATATACGACTTATGGAATGCATGGTCGTCATCGTCTGAAATCTAGGAATCAAAATAATCTTTCCCTTGCTGCAATTGGTCACCAATATTTTATTCATTATGGTAGACAGAATGGATATAACCTTCGGATGGAGAATTAAGGCATGCTGCATCCTGTTGTGGGAGGACTTACAATGGTTTTAGAACCAGTTATTCTTTCCCTCACTATAATGGCTGGTGACCACAGGAATAGGTTTGTTAGTTTGTTATTTATTTGGGAAGCAAGAAAGAAGACGAAAAAGTAGTTTGAACTTGAACTAAGATTTTATTGTTTTAATCTTAAAAAAAAACCTGCAAACCAACAGAAATTTTCAATCGAATTCATACATTCATAAATTCAAGCAGATGGGATTTTTCCTTTTCAGTAAAAATTTCTCAAGAGTATTTCATTAATTTCTAGAAGGAATGTATTAAATTTTTTAATTTTGTAATTACAGGCCGCGACCAAAATGTTCCTGGGTTTTATAGGTGGCTTGGTACAATGAAATTTTAGTTCTCACAAATCCAAATCAAAGATTCAGGTATTGCTCAATCAGTCTAGCTTTTTAAGATACAGAATTTGAGTTCCTTAGATGGTATTAGAGAGCTCAGTCTCTAGCTGACTGCGGGCGCGAGTGGTTGTGTGCTGCTTGCTCACTCTCCAACTAAGTGTTCTTACTTTAATCCATGACTGTTCTCATCTAGGAACAGTGTTTAAAGTGTATTTCTAAAGCTTTATTTATCTTTGTGAATTTTTTTTGCAGGCAGATACATGTTAGCAAACTCCAATATGCTTTTATAAAATAAAATGTAAAAACAGTCCTGATAGATTTTGTTATGTGTGTGGTAAAGTAACTTTTAGTGACCAGCAATGCACTATAACACGTCGTTAGTAAAGTTCCTTTACAATGCATATTTTGGAATAAAGCTAGAAGATCAAGACAAAACTTTGCTCCACATATGTGCTTCAAAGCCTGTATCATAGCCTTAAGGTGCTGGAGTGAGGGCAAAACGAACTGTTTGTCATTTGGTGTATCTATTGTGGAGAGAAGGCAAGGACCATATTACAGACTGCTATTTTTGCATGACCAATCTCAAAGGTGAGATAATTACTTTACGAATATAGTCCTTGACAAATCTAGAAAGGTTTATAAAAATCTTTTGGTAGCCTATTGAAATTGTGAATGTGGCAAAAACATGTATTATTCTAGAGAAATTGTGGAAAGAATTATATATATATATATATATATATATATTATATATATATATATATGTTGCTAAGTATATATATGAGTATATAAGAGGCATATATATATAGCTATATATATATATACCTTGTTAGCGGCTAATGAAAACGTTAAAAAGTTACTTCTACTGATAAAGGAAACTCAAGCCAAACAACTCCATCCTGAATGAACGAAGCACACTG
>JABUQX010143471.1:22500-25851 GCA_015478945.1 Trachelipus rathkii | reverse complement strand
CGGTATTACTTTGAACAGTCCCTCAATTGGGGTGTTATGTTTATATTGCTCGTAAGAACATTTATGATTTTTAAATGCCTTCAAAAACTAAGTTGCTCCATCTTTCATGGAGCAGAGGTAAATAAGTATAACATTTATTATATAATTACATTAATATTTCATTAATTTTACTTTTTCTTCCTTACTGAGACTATATCATGAGAAGTTCAGTCAGTCATATGTAAAGTATGTGAGATATTTTGGGTTTCTTCTCATTTCTCGAATTTATGCGATATCCATTCCCTAAACCATTAATTAAAGTGCTCAGAGAATTTATGGCAAGCACAAATATTAAGGGAGAGACGGAGTCCCCTTGGAATATTCCTCGCATAATTTTTACCTCTTCTATTATTAAATTTCCTTAATATTTTGATGCTTAAGCAAATGTAATTTTAAGTGATCTTTTCGATTGCATTCATAGCTGCACTCGGAACATTTAAATAATTTCATATTTTGATGCTTAAGCAAATGTAATTTTAAGCTTCCTTT
This sequence comes from Trachelipus rathkii, assembly GCA_015478945.1. Taxonomy (NCBI): domain Eukaryota; kingdom Metazoa; phylum Arthropoda; class Malacostraca; order Isopoda; family Trachelipodidae; genus Trachelipus; species Trachelipus rathkii. Next base: position 25,323 of record JABUQX010143471.1, on the reverse strand, counting down.
CTGATTACATTCATAGCTGCACTCAGAACATTTAAATAACTTTGTATTTTTATGTATTAACAAGTGCTTTTTCAAATAAGATTTCAAATTACTTTCATAATTGCAGTGAGAACATTTAAATAATTTTATATTTTCATGCTTAAGCAAATGTAATTTTAAGTTTCCTTTCTGATTACATTTATAGCCGCACTCAGAACATTTAAATAATTTTGTATTTTCATGTAATTAACAAGTGCTTTTTGTCTCCCATAGTTACTTGTATAATTGCAGTGAGAACATTTCAATAATTTTATGTTTTTATGCTTAAGCAAATGTAATTTTAAGCTTTCTTTTCGATTACTTTCATAATTGCAATAAGAACATTTAAATAATTTTATATTTTCATGCTTAAGCAAATGTAATTTTAAGTATCTTTTCTGATTACTTTCATAACTGCAATGAGAACATTTAAATAATTTTATATTCTGATGCTTAAGTAAATGTAATTTTAAGTCTCTTTTATAATTACTTTCAAAACTGCAGTGAAAACATTTAAATAATTTTATATTTTGATGCTTAAGCAAATGTAATTTTAAGCTATCTTTTCGATTGCATTCATAGCTGCACTCGGAACATTTAAATAATTTCATATTTTGATGCTTAAGCAAATGTAATTTTAAGCTTCCTTTCTGATTACATTCATAGCTGCACTCAGAACATTTAAATAATTTTGTATTTTCATGTATTAACAAGTGCTTTTGCAAATCTCCCTTCCGATTACTTTCATAATTGCAGTGAGAACATTTCAATAATTTTATGTTTTTATGCTTAAGCAAATGTAATTTTAAGCTTTCTTTTCGATTACTTTCATAATTGCAATAAGAACATTTAAATAATTTTATATTTTCATGCTTAAGCAAATGTAATTTTAAGTTTCTTTTCTGATTACTTTCATAACTGCAATGAGAACATTTAAATAATTTTATATTTTGATGCTTAAGCAAATGTAATTTTAAGCTATCTTTTCGATTGCATTCATAGCTGCACTCGGAACATTTAAATAATTTTATATTTTGATGATTAAGCAAATGTGATTTTAAGTATCTTTTCTGATTACATTCATAGCTGCACTCAGAACATTTAAATAATTTTGTATTTTCATGTATAAACAAGTGCTTTTTTAAATCTCCCTTCCATTTACTTTCATAATTGCAGTGAGAACATTTAAACTTTCTTTCATTATGAGACATTAAGTGATTATCTAACTCAGTTTTACTCTGAAATTTAAAATCACAGGAAAAACAAGAGAATTTTTTCAACTTTTCATTTCCAATCTTTTGAGTTCGTATCTTTGACTTCTGAGATCCACTTTTAAGGAAACTCTTCTTGTCAGTTTTCTCATCGCCACTCGTTAAGTTCTGGAAGAAAAAAATACATTTTAAGGAAAATATTAAGTCAAAGATGCGAAATTAATTTGATTAACCAAATAATCTAACAATTTTGGGCCTAAATTCAACACAACTTTAATTTTTTTTATATTAAACTTAAATAGTTTAAGAATTGATCTATGGAGCTCAGTAACTTTACTTTCAGTTCCATCATTTTAAAATGCCTGGCACCAGCCCTCATTTTTAAAACTGCCTTTATTATATAGTATTTAAATTTTTTTTTATCTCATGACTCCACTCAAAATATATTATTTTTAATTTATTACTCTGTTTCCAACTCCTAAAACCTTGCGGTTCTATTTTGGTTAATAAAGAAGTGTAATTATGTAACAAAATTAACCTAAATATTAATTTAAATCAAAATTTAAAAACAAAAAAAAATAATTATTTAAAATAAAAATATCAAAATAAATTAGTGTTGTAACTCTAGTCATAATTTTTCCCGGAGGCTGAATAATCCGATCTAAAATTTTTGCTCCAAATGGATACCGGATATCTAGAAAGACAGAGCATCTTCTGTCTATTATCTTCAAATTATTTTTTAACAAATTATATAATAACATCTTTTCAAATTTAAACATAAATACTTATTAATTTTGTGAATCTTAAACTTTTGAATATTTAATAAATTAAAATTAATATTCATTCACGATATTTATAAAAAGAATAAATTAATTTAATTAACAATGATTTATTATTAATAATCTTTTATTCATTAATTAAATAGTAAAAATTTTAAAAATTTTATAAGTATTTTTTAAACTAATAAATATTGTTTAAACTGAAAATTTTCTTAAATTAAATCTCTTCAGAAATCTTTTTCTTTTTTAATTTTTTTGGAGGATAGAAATTTTTTGGTCACAAGTGAATATTTGCTCTAATTATTTTTTTATATATTCACTCGAGTTTATTAAATGAATTTGTGAATTTGCCACGCCATGTCTAATTTAAAAACGATCAGCACAATGATATTTGCACAAGTCAAATTGTTGGATATAAAGAAAAATGCACATAATAAATGATATATAACTTGCTCAATTGAAGAGAGAGAGAATTTTTAATTTTGACATTTTTATCTCTTTCGGACAATGTGAAAAAAAAAATCTACAATGGGTTATTTTTTATTTTTGGAAATGGTTTAGAGTAGTTAAGGATGGTTTAGAGTAGCTAGGAAGAACTAAACCTAAAACTTTTCTCTAGTATACATCTAAACATTGAAGGTTTTCCTTTTTTCTAGATAGAACCATTTATAAGTAGAAATTCATATTGGAATCTAATGTCAAATAATTAGATATATAGATAAGTGTTCTGACTCGAAGTTTTGTATTCCCTTCCCCTTCCCCCCCCAAAAAAAAAAAAAAAAAAATAAATAAAAAAAAAAAAAAAAAAAAAAGAA
>JABUQX010143471.1:7500-17500 GCA_015478945.1 Trachelipus rathkii | reverse complement strand
AGAGAGAGAGAGAGAGAGAGAGAGAGAGAGAGAGAGAGAGAGAGAGAGAGAGAGAGAGAGAGAGAGAGAGAGAGAGAGAGAGAGAGAGAGAGAGAGAGAGAGAGAGAGAGAGAGAGAGAGAGAGAGAGAGAGAGAGAGAGAGAGAGAGAGCGGGAGTGTGAGAGCGAGAGAGAGAGAGAGAGAGAGAAGGAGAGAGAGAGAGAGAGAGAGAGAGAGAGAGAGAGAGAGAGAGAGAGAGAGAGAGAGAGAGAGAGAGAGAGAGAGAGAGAGAGAGAGAGAGAATTTTTGGTTTGGTTCATGATATATAATATAACAATAAAATAATACACACACAGACACACACACATTTACCTGTTGAATACATGATTCTCCCCAATCTTCGTTGGTTTGACAGGGTATTATGGTTTCATCCTTGACTTCATCAAACCCAAATTCGACATCTAATTCTTCCAATTCAAACATAGATGCCTTTTCTGACCCTTCATTTTCATAGCTTTCTGCTAAACCGATGTTTGTTTCATTGTGAGAAAAAATCTGAAATGCAAAATCAAAAGATTTCATTTCAATCTTACTGGGATGTAATACCCAAAAAATATCATGCTTAAGTTACTGGGGTGGAAATCCATAAAAAAAATTGTCAAATTGTGTAAAGTTTCATGAAAGGAAGCAATATAGTTTTAAGATCAAGTTTACTGTCTTTAAGAAAACAACTTTATTTCAGTAATAGGAAGGGAATTGACTACAAATACTAATACATAACAATAATTTATTTATTAAGAGACGTAACCATTATATTCACAAGTGTTTAAAACTACTCAGTTGAATGTAATTTCATATAAGTTAACTATTTCCTTAGTTCTTCAAATGCAATACTAAAAGTATTATTATATGGGAGTGAATCATGAAAAATGACCGGTGAAATAATGAATAAGGTTCATGTCTTTGTAAAAATTGGCCGAGGTTATCTCGAATGAGTTGTTGTTATTTCAAGTGATGGGACATCAGAGAACTTAGAAACAGATTAGGAGAAGGAGGTGGAGATGGATGGACAGGTGTTTGAAAGACCACAGATATTTGAAAATAGAAAAAAATACACTAGAGTGGAACTCACAGGGAAGAAGAAGACAAGCTATGTCATAGAGGAGATCACTATTGAAGCTTGCAGAGAGAATTGGGAACCGCTGGACGGAAATTAAAGCCAACAGAACGAGAATACAATTTATTACAGAGGAACTAGGCTTTTTCAAGGAGTAACAGGAAATAAGTAAGTCAGCAGATGATGATGATGTAAAAATCAAGGATCCTCGCTTGCAATTCAAATATTATGCAAGTAATTTTTTTTTTTTAGAAACTTTATGAAGATAACTTGAAAAACAAATGAGAAAAAGAAATAAGGTTTCGATTTACAAATTCGTGAAATTTCTTTTAAATGGATTATGGCTCAAATAATAAGAAAAAGAAAGAAGAAGAAGAAACATACTAAGTTGAATTCTTTCTATGTCCTTTTTTGAGGTATGGATTCAAAACTACACTGCATGTTCCAGATATTATTATATTTTTAGATTTATATTTGAGGTTTCGGCTGGTGAACCACTAGAGCTTTATTGGCTTTCTTAACAGATTCAACACATTGTTTCACAGACTTTAAATTATATTAATAAATACTCCTAGATCCTTCTCCTCGTGACAACTTTTAGTATTCAGATCTCTATTGTAATCTATTAGTTGTTTCTACTCCCCAAAATGTATAACAAATTTATTTGTATTAAACTATCCTTTATTATTATTTCAATCAAGTTACTTCTATTAAATAACTGTAACTAGATGCTTAACTTATTCAAGAAAAAGAAGAACTACAGAACATCGACTAGCAAAGACTTTACAGTCCACTCACGGCTAGTCTGTTAAGTATTAGTTGTTTTTAAGGATATGACGTATTTATTTATTGTCCAGGATGTGTCCAATGTCTGAGAACAGATCTGTTTATGTATTTTAAGATCCTAGTTCTAAGCATGTTTTAGCATTAGTATTATTTTACTTATTTAATGGAGCAAATAAGCTTGCTCACTTAGAAAATATCTGTTTCCAAGCAGCAAACAACATAGTTGCTACAAGTGAATATCAAAGATAATGTGTTGGAACGCAAATTCTTTTTCAGATGCATTTTTAACATTGAGTATCTAAAATATAATCCTCATTTATATTAGATGAAAAAAAGAGTCAGATGACTAAAGAGTGGGCAGATAAGTGGCAAATGAATTTTAATACTAAAAAGTGTTAGATTCTTCACCTAGGTTACTCAAATAAAAGCTCTAACTACGATATGAATGGGGAATGGCTTGAGTCTGTGGACCAAGAAAAAGATTTCAGTGTGATTATAAGCAGTGATTTGAAAGCAGCTAATCAGTGTTTGGAAGCGAGGAATAAAGCTAATAAATACTAAGTATAATAAAATTGCCAATATCGTTTTGATGAACAATTTTATTTTAAGTAAAATGTATAATGGCTAAAGTTAGGCCAGTTATTAAGGTATTATGAACAAGTTTGGACCTCTAATTTAAGGAAAGACATAGATATACTAGAGAGAGTGAGAGAGTGCAACATAGAGCAACAAGGATGATTTCTGGGTTTGAGATTAAGAGCTATTGGGAGAGGCTGAAGAAGTTAGAATGTTTTTCTGCAGAAAGGTGATTTCTCAGAGCGGACATTATACAAATCTATAGAAATATGTTTGAATATTGAGAATACAGAGACCAATAAATTCTTCATAGTAGACCAAGGACGGGAGACCAGGGGCACAATAAGAAAATTAAGAAGGCATGCCATCTTGATATAAGAAATCATTCATTCAGTAATGAGGTTGTTAATTTTTGGAATGGCTTGCCACAGGAGGTTGTTGAGTGCGACTCACTTGCAACATTTAATAAATAATTGGATAGGTAGCTACATGGATAGTTTGGGTATCATATAGTATATTCTGACTAAGCTAAATTGGTGGGTTTTTATATACAGTAGTTAAGGTTAAATTGCATGTTATGACTATAACAAGTTATTAAAGCTTGCAGTGTGGTTATACTTTAGCTATAGTTTTCTTTTAGTTGTAGGCTTTTTGTATACTATGTAAGTTAATGACAAGCCCTAGGGTGCTTTGTGGATTTGCATGAGCATGTTTGGTGATTGGTTCTATTAGGTTGACTGAGGTAGTCTTGAAAAGGCCATGTGGCTTCTTATTCTTACTGTTTCTATAATTTTAATATTCTAATATATATATATATATATATATATATATATATATATATATATATATATATATATCTTCCATAACTATATATATATATATATATATATATATATATATATATATATATATATATATATATATATATATATATATATATATATATATATATATATTTATATCTACCGGTATATATATATATATATATATATATATAATATATATATATATATATATATATATATATATATATATATATATATATATATATATATATATATATATATATATATATATATATATATATATATATATATATACAATACATATATATATATATATATCTATATATATAACTCTCATTTATATATATATATATATATATATATATATATATATATATATATATATATATATATATATATATATATATTGCCTTGCTCCCCTCCTACGAGAGGTGTCCTTGAAAAACAAATTCACCATTTGAAAATGGCTTTTTATGTTTGCAATTTTATAACTAATCATAAAACTTACTTTGTTAAGTTGAATTTGTTAAGAACTTTGTCATACCTGATTTTCAGCCAATCGAGAACTTTTCTCAAAAACCTGGTCATTTGCAGCATCTTCTCCAATACCCGAAGAATCATATTTTATATCAATGTGATCGTCACTCGCTGAATCTTCCTCCAAAGTATCCAAAGGTTCATTTTTTACCTCAATCTCACTTTTGATATTGTTGGATGGGTAACAATTTCTCTCCTGATGAAAAAATTTTCACGTTTAAATAATAATAATAATAATAATAACAATATTTGTTTATCTTTCTAAAATGATAATATCCTTTTTTATTTTGTGGTTTTTAAATTTTCCAAAAAGACAAGAATTATTTGCTTATCATCACTCCATACGAGTAGAAATAACCAATTTTCTCTCTTTTTAGAGAAGAGTGTCCTTAAGCCTATGGATCAACCCTATTGGAGAGATTATTACACAACCTATCATATGGATTTCGAAAGTTAATAATAATTCTTACGTCACTTTCAGAAAATATTGAGTTGTGATAGCTAATAATTTTTCATACCCGAGTTTCTTTTGATCTTGAAACATGTTTGAAATGATGGCTACTTGTTCTTCCTTCTTCAGTATTTTCGCAAAATTCAACCTTAATTTCAGTTTTTATATCCATAATAGAAACAATTTTAATTTTGAGATAAAATGTCTGAAAAAACAAAAATTTTATATGGCTTCAAGAAAAAAGAAATTATAAATCAGAATTTATATAATCTTTTGTTAGATGACACTTAATAAATAAACATTCCTTATGATGTGCAGTCTTATTTAATAAAATTTTTATTCCATTTTCCAATTGTTCATTTTCATTCAAAGTTTGTTTTGAATTTTTATGTTACCATTTTGGTTCAATTCTACCTACTTTGAAGGTCAGTACATATCAAAAATGAAATTACCCATTGTAGGGGAGAGTGTAAAAGTGCAAAACCCTTAATAGAAGGGGAAATTCTATAGTGAGGGCCTTGGCGTCCAAATCTTGTTGAAGTTACATGTCAAAGTTCCCAATTATATTAACTCTACCCAAATTTTAAATTAAATAAATAAATAAATAAAGAAAATGTAAGCAGTGAGAATTTTACCTATGACAGAAGACCAGAAAGATAAGCTATTAGGTATACCGTACTTTAATCAAATGATAGGTAATAAGAAAGGACCCACCATCTGCCTGCTTCCTCAATGATCTCGAGTGACATGGGTCTCTAAATTAATAATCATGCACTATTTTTTAAATCAAGCAAAAAAATCAATAGAACACGAGGGCAAGAAGGCTATTGTTGCAAAATAATATTTATTTATATGTGACAAACAGCTGTCACATGACAGTTACTGATAAAGAAACCTGAATCTTCGCTTCATTCAGCTTTTTAATGATAAATGATTCAATGTTTGCATATACTATTCAAAATCTTTCGCTCACAGTAATAAACAATAATAAATAAATATTAATAAAAAAGTTTTATAAATTTATAAAATAAATTTGAGCAATATAAAAAATGTACTAAGATGTTACAGGTTGCAATACCACAGTGTATATATTACATGTAAGTCAGATAGATAGGAATATAGTCAGGCAATTTTCTGGTATATTCTTTTTTAGAATTGAAAATAAATTCAAAATTTTGTAACAAACATATAGGCATGGCTTTCATTCAAAATTGAAAAAAGCCATGCCTTGATTTGCTTATGTCACAAAACATCAAAAGAAACTCAATAAGCATACAGAAAAACTATCGAGAATATATATATATATCAGGGATGGGGAGTCTGGAGTCGGGAGTCGGGAGTCGGGAGTCGGGAGTCGGGTAAGGAGTCGGAGTCGGGAGTCGGGAGTCGACCACAAGTTCGGGCGTCGAGGCGGGAGTGGTGGACAACCGACTTCTTTCTCTCCTCCCAAAACAATTTTGTATAAACTTTTCACACAAAAATTTGGAAAAACTTAAATTGAATTTTTATTATAAAAGACGTACATTTTTTTTATTTTGACATTTGTTTGTAGCCAATTTAAGTTGTTTATTTTTAACTGGTTATAAAATAAAAGGTTATAAAACTGGTTATAAAATAAAATGTACTTGACTACTTGTGTATTGTGCATTAACGAATTATCAACAGCGAGCGATGCTATTAATAATCGTACAAAATTTAAAGTCAAGTAGAGTACATAACTGATTTTAAAATATAGAGTCACACCAATTATAAGATAGTTGCAATAAGCTAAAAGAATCGGATAGATATACTATACATTTATGTACAACAACTGTGCTGGCGCTCACGTTGTGGTTGTGTCAGCATTTCAAATATTTCCGTACCTAATGCCGTGAATTTCTAATATATATTTAATTTTTTGGTGTGTAGACACGCGAAAATATATCTATCTACCCACAACCAGTAAGTGGTGGTAAGATAATTTAATAAATAATTAATCAGTTTGATAAAAATATAAATAATTAATCAGTTTGATAAACAAATAATTATTTTTCTTACGTTTGGCAGGGGTTTGTAGTTTGTGAGCAAATGACCTTGATTATTTTGATTCAGCAAGTGTTACCAGCGTTATATATATATAATATATATATATATATATATATATATATATATATATAAATATATATATAAGATATATTTCGTATTATATATATATAGATAAATTTGTTATATATATATATATATATATATATATATATATATATATATATATATATATATATATATATATATATATATATATATATATATATATATATATATATATATATATATATATATATATATATATTTTATTTATATATATTATATATATATATATATATATATATATATATATATATATATATATATATATATATATATATATATATATGTGGCGACTCCCAGCAACTTTTTGCTACTCGTGCTCTCTCTCTCTCTCTCTCTCTCTCTCTCTCTCTCTCTCTCTCTCTCTATATATATATATATATATATATATATATATATATATATATATATATATATATATATATATATATATATATATATATATATATATATATATATATATATATATATATAGTAAAAGTTACTTAACGCCCACACGGAACGGGAGCTCGGATCAAAAAAAATTTTTCACAGGTAGCCTCTATGATACATAAATAGATGTTTTAGGGTCGAAATGAAATTTTTTTTTCCTGACCTGACCTGACCTAACCTAACCTAACCTAACTTAACCTAACCTAACCTAATTTCGCCCCTAGAACAGGTAAAAAAAAAAAAAAATCATTTCGACCCTAGAACATCTATTTATGTATCATAGATGCTACCTGTAAAAAAAATTTTTTTGATCCGAGCTCCCGTTCCGTGTGGGCGTTAAGTAACTTTGTCCATATATATATATATATATATATATATATATATATATATATATATATATATATATATATATATATATATATATATATAAATAAAACAAAAAGTAAGCAATATATATATATATATATATATAGAAAAGTATATTTTTATAGCATATATATATATTTTTTTATATGTAAATATATATATATATATTTTTTATATATATATATATATATATATATATATATATATATATATATATATATATATATATATATATATATATATATATATATATATATATATATATATATATATATATGGTGAAATCCAGTTTAAAACCACAAATATCTCAATCCATATCTCAAAAACTACAACAGCTACCGGGAAAAGGAATACATTGCTGGAATGCTGGTCCAATTTTAGTGCGGAAAATGTAAAAAAAAATACATACAGCGCAAGGAATAAATTGAACCTGGTAAAATTTTTAGATAGGAAAATATAAAAAAAAAAAAAAAATTATTGTTAATAATTATAGTAATATGATTAGAGAGCCTATTTAGAGACCTTTTATTGGTTACTCGTTAAAATAAATACTTTCTATTAAAGTTTGCTTTTTTTTAACTAAAGAATACCCCAAGGGTATACCGCACCGATGGTAGAGCTTCTGGCCCTCAGCCTCTTCCGGGAACCACGGGGTAGGATCACCCTCCGGGAAGGGTCCGGAACCCCGCGCTCTTGGTTTGGGTGTCGCTGCCCTCCGCCTACCGGTATGGAAAAGGCCCCCTGTGTTCCCCGTCGGCTCGAGCCCCCCACATTGCCGTGTATCTTTACAAATAATATATATATATATATGTTATATATATATATATATATATATATATATATATTTACTTTTCTCTTTTTTTAAAAAAAAAAAAAACATATTTTTTTTTTTTTTTTTTACATTTTCCTAACTAGAATTTTACAAGGATTCTAAAATGTACTCCTTTTCGCTGTAGCTATTGTAGTTTTTAAGATATGATTTTTTTATTATTATTTGGGGCTCGCAATAAAATTTTGCCAGGATTCCAACAATGTATTCCTTTTCCTGTAGCTATTGTAGTTTTTGAGATATGGATTGAGATATTTGTGGTTTTAAACTGGATTTAACCATATATATATATAGAGTTATATATATATATATATATATATATATATATATATATATATATATATATATATATACATATATATATTATATTATTATTATTTTAATTTATATTATATATATATATACATATTATTATGCTATATATACATATTATTACATACAGTCTTGGGGAGAAAAAGGTACAAGAAGATATATTTATATATATATATATGCTATATTATATATATATATATATTATTATATATATACATATATTATTATTATATATATATATATACATATATATTTTTATATATATATATGTATATATATATATATTATATATATATATATATATATATATTGTTGTTATTATTATGCATAAATATTAATATATATATATATATATATATATATATATATATATATATATATATATATATATTATTATACATAGCGCCGTATCCCCCAAATCTGGGAGGTGGCGTCAGCTGCAGTCCACTTGCTGTGAATCTGCATCTGTTCATGGGAAGATTCAAAAAAAAAAAAAAAAAAAAAAAAAAAACTGTTGAGGGTTCCCATCCTCAAGCAGCCTTAATAGAGAGTCTACTTTTGAGACTAGATGATTCTGGTGTCAGGGTACAACAAGCCTCTATTATATTATCAATATTCAAGAAGACTGAGCCTATTTTGCGGTCGATAATAATCATTTCTTTTAAAGAACATTTGGTCAAAATTTTGCTGCTTCACATAATAATTTTTTAAAGTTGCAATAAATTGTTTTAATTATTAATTTGTTTTTGATTTATAAATTTATAAATTTCCAAAATAAAAAAACGAGAAGATATTTATTTTCACAAAGTTCGTCTCTCTTGAATGTTGATTTTCTTCCCAATCTCAACCATTTTGATTTCTTTCTTTCCTAAATCCAAAGTTCTTTTGGGAGGGTTATACACTCCTCTTTAGAATTTAGATTCCTTTACTTTCTCCTCTTTCGCTTTGTCTCCCTTCTATTTTCTTCCTATTTCTTCTGGTTTTTAACACATCCTTTCCCAACGACACCAGAATCGTATATATATATATATATTCTTTCAACAAATGAATTAAAATGAGCTTATATATATATATATATATATATATATATATATATATATATATATATATATATATAAATATATAAATTTTATTCTATATATATATATATATATATATATATATATATAATTAAATATTTGAGTTGGTCATATTAAATAATTTTTTTTTATTTAGGCTAAACCGTTTTCTATTAATATTTCAAGGTACTCTTTTTTTTTCTTTATAATTCTAAAGTATTTTAGTAATATTTTTATTATTTTATGTTTTATTAAATATTTTTTGCTATAAAATATTATTTATTATGTATAGTATTTTAACATACCATTTATAAACATAGTATTTATAAATAATTTTATACTCTAAAAATTCACAGATATGATATCCGCCAATTGCTTTGGGCACGGATTTTTTTTTTTTTTTTTTTTTTTTTTTAACCACTCACGGGCAGAGCCCTATTCAAGGAGGGGGTGTTGCACACCTCAGACATTCATCAACTAACGCAAACTACGCAGATGAGCACAGACGCAGGCTTTAAAGTGAGAGAGATTAAATTCAACAGGAAACACAGAAGATGGAAGAGAATTTCACAGAACAGATGTGGCAGGAAAGAAGGAAGTACCGCATCGAACTAGCCTGGAGTT
>JABUQX010143471.1:0-2500 GCA_015478945.1 Trachelipus rathkii | reverse complement strand
CTGTAGATATATGCGGAAGGTAACGTCTATACAGCCTACGTAGTGCGCACATGAATTTTGTCATTCCTTCCTAGGGAATATGCAAAAATAGGGATCCATGATTGCACGAAAACGGGATGTGATACAGCAAATCCGAGAATATATATGGAATCAGCACCTCCGAATTACTATATATCTGCTACAAAAGTCCATCCAAGAAAAATTTCACCTTTTTTTGTTGACCAGTGTAAGTTTTCTTTATTTTTCCTTAAATGGATGACCGAACTTTGAAATAACTATTCGGCCGAATAGCGAAGTGGTTATTCGGCCGAATATTCGGTATTCGGCCGAATACTTTTAGCCGAATATTCGGTATGCGGATGTATATATATATATATATATATATATATATATATATATATATTTACATTTTCCGCACTAAAATTGGACCAGCATTCCAGCAATGTATTCCTTTTCCCGGTAGCTGTTGTAGTTTTTGAGATATGGATTGAGATATTTGTGGTTTTAAACTGGATTTCACCTATATATATATATATATATATATATATATATATATATATATATATATATATATATATATATATATATATATATATATATATATATATATATATATATATATATATATATATATATATAGGTCAGTGTCTAAAGCTGACATCATGTAACTCGAGAATAGCAACACACAATAATGATATTATAGACAGACACAAAATAATATTATTATTATTATTATTATTATTATTATTATTATTATTATTATTATTATTATTATTATTATTATTATTATTATTATTATTATTATTATTATTATTATTATTATAATAATAATAATAATAATAATAATAATAATAATAATAATAATAATATGACATTATTATAATAATAATAATATTAATAATAATAATAATAATAAATTTCATTATTATTATTATTATTATTATTATTATTATACTATATTTATCATAATTATAATTATAATTATAATTATAATTATAATTATAATTATAATTATAATTATAATTATAATTATTATTATTATTATTATTATTATTAAATATTATTATTATTATTATTATTATTATTATTATTATTATTATTATTATTATTATTATTATTATTATTATTATTATTATTATTATTATTATAATAATAATAATAATAATAATAATAATAATAATAATAATAATAATAATAATAATAATAATAATAATTTTATTATTATTATTATTATTATTATTATTATTATTATTATTATTATTATTATTATTATTATTATTATTATTATTATTATTATTATTAATTGTCATAATTTAAATAATAATATTGTAATTTTTTTTTGTCAACAAGTTTACGTGTGCGTACGTAAGCCTACTCGTAATATAAAGTGCCTATTTTGTTAAAAAGTGTAATTATTATTATTATTATTGGAAATTATTAAAATTTATTGTCATAATTCTTTTTTTTTCAATGTTTTTTAGCATATAACGATGAAAATAAAAGTTCATAATTTTGGAAAAAATTCACGTTCCATTTTCCATTGGGAGTCGGGAGTCGGGAGTCGGGAGTCGGTTGTTTCTAAAATCGACTCTGGGAGTCGGAGTCGGTTGTTTTTAAAATCGACTCTGGGAGTCGGAGTCGGGAGTCGATCTATTTTTTCTCGACTCCCCATCCCTGATATATATATATATATATATATATATATAGTTAGTTTTTTAGATAGAAATGAGAAAAATGAATTATATATATATATATATATAAAATGTAGAGAGTAGTAGTATATATTTATCTGTTATATATATATGGGTATATATATATATATATATATATAGTCTGGCGGTTGACTGGGCCCAATTCCTTTAGAGGTAGCATCTGTCCACTTAAATAAAATAAAAAAATTAAAAAAAAAAAAAAATTTTTCGCTCATTTAATAGCCACACGGTAGTACTACAAGTTTTATTTAGATCATCTTTAATTCTAGAAAGTTTTTATATTTTTAAAAAATGTTATAAATTAGGGTACAAAATGCCCTTCAATAGAATTTCACTTGAAAAATGTGAGTTTTTTTAACTTTGTTATAAAATGAAAAATTGTAAATGGATTTTAATTATTTTTTCAGTGTATGTATACACTTGAGTATGTTAGCTTTAAACTGGCAAAGTAAATTTTTGTTCCAAACAGTATTAGTGGCTAAATCATGGGGCCTAACTTGGTCCGATTCACCCCGCCGTAAAAATTGATGATGGGGTGAAGCGGACCACCATTGTTTTTCGTATTTTACATATTATTGACATTTTTATTACATATAATTAATTTAAATATAATAAAAAAGTTACTTATATTAAGTGAAAAATAAAAAAAAAAAAATGAAATTTATATAAAAAACGAATTCAAAAAAGTGTCAAAATTTTTGAGCGGAGAGGGGTGAATCGGACCACCTTATTTTTATTCTTATTTTATTTTTATTTTCTTTTGACAATTCTTCTCCCAGCAAAGTTCC
>JABUQX010143469.1:10000-30707 GCA_015478945.1 Trachelipus rathkii | reverse complement strand
TTTATCTGTCTATTTTGCTATTCCTGAAAGGAGTTCCATATACTTTTCATTAACCCATGCCTCAAATAATATCTAGATTCTCATTGATAGTATAACTAATCAGCTCATCTTTTTATTTCTAAGGTGAGCATTTGTGTAAAAACATTTGATACTCGAAACGCTGTTATTTTTGTATTGCTATCATCATTATTTGAACCTGTAACAACACTAGCTTTATTTATCTCCCCACTATTACAGTTACCATTGTTATTATTTGTATCCAGATTTAGCCTACCACCCCCAACTTTACCTAGTTTTTTGCTAAACAAGTCTCCAAATTCTCTCCACAAATCCAAAAACCTAATATTTTCTGAAAAACATAATTTCCTAACCCTTTCATTTACACCTAAAGCCCTACTCCCCATTCCACCTGCACCTAACCTAGGAAAATCCCAGAAATCATGCACCTCTTCCACTAGCTTTCATCTTCTGAATCAATCTCCTATAATCTGCTATTAATTCTTTTGACCTTCTATGCCCTATATCATTTGTACCCACATGCACAATCACATCTGAATCAACATTTGTAGAATCAATCTCTCTATCTATCCTATCCATGATATCACTCACTCTGGCACCTGGATAACATACTCTCAATTGTTTCTTTTTATTCTTATTTTGAAAAGTCCTATCTAGGTATCGCATCATAGAGTCTCCAATTAGCAATGCATCAGTCTTCCCTTTATAAAACTCAACATTACCATTGGCACTCTCTGATCCCTCCCCATCTGGAAGACAGTCGAACCTGTTACTGCAGGTCACAGGCTGACTGAATTTCGAGATCCTCATCTTTAAATTATTATTTTTAATTTCTACAACTCTATATTCATCTGCAGACCTATTATCAACTACTTTATCCTTTTCCCTCTTATCTTCCTGCCTAGGTGAATCACTATTTCTGTCTACCCCTATTTCCTGCTCTCTCCTCGCCTCGACATTCCTACTAACTTTTTTCCTAACACTTCCCTCCTTTCTCAACTCAAATACTTCTTCTTTCAATCCATGCATATTTTCACTCAGTCTTGCAATCTCCTTCCTTAACAACACATTCTCTGCATTCAAAACACAAACAGGGCAGCTATTCACATATTCACCTCTTACAGTCCCACAGTTATCACACAGAGCATACATACTTTAAATTATTATTAGCTTACTAACCTGTACCTATTATTTTACCAACTACAGTTTAAATATCACTAAAGCCCAAAAAGAAATTAACTAATCTCTTTAAAACAGGTTAAAAATTTAAACAAGCCTAAATTTAGTTTAGCCTAGGCCAGGGATATATAAAAATTATAAGGTAGGCTTAACTGCAGTCTATGACTGGGAAACTTTATTTAATTTAAATTATCACTAAATTAAAGTAACAATTATTAAAGACTGTATTTAAATCAGGGATGGCACGGAAAAAATCAATTGATTTTTTCAACTGATTTTTTTCACTTGATTTTTTGCTTTTTTTGCTTTTTTGCTTTTTTATATATATTTTTTTATTTTTTTGAATATTTAAGTGATTTAATTTCAATAGAAATAAAAAAATTAGAGTAATAATATCATAGCAAGGCTACTCTGTTTCAAATTTCTACACTACAAAAATATCAACAAAAGATCATGTTTCAAACATGTTTCTTTTATTTCTGATGTAATATATTATCATTATTACAAATAACACTCTTTAGTGTTGTTGTTTCATTGTGTCATAGACTATAAGCCCTATTTGAAGATTTTGAACTCAGATATAGTGCCTAGGGTTAAAAATAATACTTAATCGAACTTAAAAAAAAGTTTTTTTACAAATTATATTTCGCGTGACGTCACGATTCTCAAAAAATCCAAAAAATCAAAAATTGATTTTTTTCTCAAAAAATCCAAAAAATCCCCAACCCTGATTTAAATACAGAAAATCTATTTAAGAATCCAAATGAACCTCCACACAGAAAACGCGAAATCTCTTACCTATGTTAGCCCAGGGTTAGGGTATCAAATTTAAATTATCACAAAATTAATATAACAATTGTTAATGGCCGTAGTTAGATACACAACACTAATTTGTTTGCTAAATTCACTTTCGAATACACAAATTATAGTAGTAAAATGGGAGAGCAAAAATAAACACACCCTCACTCAATGGCCACTAAACTACTAAATTTATAAATTGGCTATTCCAGCTTTAAGGTCTACCCGTGGGTTTACCCAGTTATGAGATGTTATAATTGTTGGCAATATGGTCATGGGTCCTTGACCTGCAGAGCTTCAGTTCATTGTGCTAATTGTAGTGACTTTCATAAATCTCCTGATTGTACTAATTCCCTGAAATGTTATATCTGTGCTGGTGAAAATTTGCTGACTGATAAAAATTGCCGAGTCTATCTCAAGGCTGCTCAGTTGGCAAAAGATTTTCCTGGTGTGAGCTTGGTGCCATTAGTCCCCTGACCCAGGTTTTGCAGAAATTGAATCCAGTTAAGAAGTTTCTATCCATTCATCAGACTGCTACATCGACCAAGTCTGCTTTCCCATGGCCTTTACAGGGTGTCCCTTTGCTTACTTCTATCATCCATAAATCTTATGCTGCTATCCTGGATGAGATGACTGATGTGGAGGAAGATAATGTGCAGGATGAGGATCCCTTTGTGGGAACTAGTGGACACTTTCCTTCTAAGCGTCAGCCTATTTGTAAGAAATCAGTTTCTGATTGAGTAACTGGATTTTCTTGTCTCTCGCCCTCCCCAATGATTGTCAACACCTTTGAAAGCGATTCTTTTCCCTGAGGTGAAGCAGTCAGAAAGAAGAACATATGTCCCCTCCCTCCTATTTTTGACTCATCCGTTGATGAAAATCTTCACTTATTCAGTTTTTTGTCTACTTCTTTTCAGTAAATGTATTCCTGTAATTTCCAAATTTTTTGGTACCACGCAACCTATAGGTAAAGCACTCCTCATCATCAGTTCAGATATATTTGAGATCTTCTACTTCATTACTTCTCATATGGCCAGGAGTAATTTTATTTTGTGGAATGCTCAATCCTTTTTGAAAAAAACTCCAGATGTTAAATGCTCAGTCCTTATTGAAAAAAATTCCAGATGTTGAATATTATCAATACCATAACAAGCCCATCCTAATGGGAATTACGGAAACATGGTTGAAACCTTCTTTGACACCTACTTTTATTGATTATTTTATTGTACATAAGGATAGGAAAAATAGGGAAGACTGGGTGGATTGATGCTGCTTATTCATCAATCTCTTCCATATCAGGAGTTAAAGATCAGGGCTTTCCTGAATGGGAAATTGGAGTTCCTTGCAGTACAAGTTTGTCCGTCCATGGGTATGGTGTCTATTATCTTATTTTACAACCCATGTCTGAATTTTGTGCAGGCTGAAATTGAACATTATAGGGACCAACTTCACCATCCTATGATAATGATGGGTGATATGAATGCTCATCACCCCTTTTGGGAACCTGATATATTATCAGCATCTATTAATAGGGCAGGTACTTCCTTGTATTCCTTCTTGTTTGAATTTCGATAATCTATGTCTTCTTACCCCACACGGATTGCCTACACGTATTCACCCATTTAATACCAAGGGATCTACCCTCTACCTCTTTATTGGTAGTGCCATCTTTGGGGATTCCATTGTTGCCCAGGGCCCTTATATGGGTTGGCATGAGTGGGTAATTCAAAAACTCACCACCACAGAACTCACTTGAAACATATTATTTTGCCTACTTCCTCCTAAGCCTTTTTCAATTTTTTTCAGAATAATTGCATGTAAAAATAGTAAAACAAAAATGAAAATATTAGAAATTATACTCTTTTACTTAGTGAAATGTTTATAAGCTCATTCCTGACCATCGGCTGGAAAGAATTTATATATAGGATAGTTGAAGGTTACATATTATTATATGATGTTACATATATATATATTGGTGAAGAACAAATATATATATATTAGCTATATATATATATTATTATTAAATATATATATATATATTATATATATATATATATTATATATATATATATATATAATTAAATTAATATGAGTCCATAAAGTATTAAGCTGAAAAGGAAAGGAAAATAAACTAATTTTCCAGTTTTTTGGGGGTTTTCTAGATGAAAAATCCAAATTCACTGTGGCTTTTTTCTTCAAAAAAGTGGCTGTACCAAGCTCATTATTATGCAAAATAAGCTAACTGAAAGTGAGTGAGGTTGTGGCATATACTTGCCTCCACCTTTCACTCAACACAACAATATATAATTTGCAGGTACGAGTGAATTTAGTAAACAAATCAGTAAAGGTGCTAGTTGTGCTACCCACCACTCTCGCCTCACTGCTGTGCTATATAACTAATGTGCCCATTAACAATGTTATATTAATTTTGTGATCATTTTTGAAATCTAACCCTAGGCCAACATAGGTAAGAGAGATTTACTGTTCTTTAAATTGCTTATTTTGTAGATTTAAACAATCCTTGGTATTTAAATTCACAGCCTTTATTAATTGTTTTTTCTACTTGCATCTCCAAGATTTAGATAAATCTCCACTTAAATTAGGCTTTCCAGTCACAGACTACAGCAGTTAAGCCTCTTCACCTTATAACTTTATATATCCCCGGCCTATAGGTTAAGCTTTTAAATTTTTATTAGGCTTGCTTTGGGCTTTTTTAACCTTATTTTAAAGAGATTAGTTTATTTCTTTTTAGGCTTTAGTAATATTTAAACTGTAGTTGGTAAAACTAAAATAACAGAAAACAGGTTAGTAAGTTGTAATAATAATTTAAAGTATGTATGCTAGTGATAACTGCAATCGTGAAAGAATATGTGATATTGCCCTGTTTCTGGGTAAGTTTTGAATGGTGAGAAATGTAAGTTTTAAGAAGAGATTGTGGTAAGAATATAAAGAGTTATGGCTGGATTGAAAGCAGCAAAGTATTTGAGTTGAGAAAGGAGGGAAAGTAGGAAAAAGGTTAGTGGGATGTGTTTGAAGCAGGAGGTGGAAAGCGGAACCCAGTAGACAGAATAGTAATTCACCTAGGATGGAAGATGAGAGGGAAAAGGATAAAGTAGTTGATAATAGTTCAGATGAATATAGAGTTGTAGATAATAGAACAATAATAAAGATGGAGATCCTAAAGTCAGTCTTCAGCCTCAGACCCTGCAGCAACAGGTTTCGATCTGGTCTTCCTGTGATGGGGAGGGATCAGAGAGTGCCAATGGTAATGTTGAGTTTTCTCTAAAGGGAAGACCAGCCATTGTTAATTGGAGACCTTTATGATCATACCTGAGGACTTTCAAAAGAATAAAAAGAAACTATTTGAGAGTATGTTATCCTGGTGCCAGAGTGAGTGATATCGTGGATAGATAGATAGAGAGATTGATTCTACAAATATTGATTCAGATGTGATTGCATGTGGGTACAATGAGATACAAAGACATAGAAGGTCAGAAGAATTAATAGCTGATTATAGGAGATTGATTCAGAGAAGATGAAAGTTAGTGGAAGAAGGTGCATGACCCTGGGATTTTACCAAAGCCAGGCAGGTCAGGAAATAAAGAGCAGCCTTAGGTGTAAATGAAAGTGGCTAGGAAATTGTCTTTCTAGAAAATATTAGGTTTTTGGATTTGTGGAGAGAATTTCTGATAAAGATCTTTTTGCATCGATGGAGTTCACTAAAGTTGTTGAGCTTTTCAGTACCAGTATGGAGACTTGTTTAGCAAAACACTAGGTAAAGTTGGGGGTGGTGGGATAAACAATAGCAATGGTAACTGTAATAGTGGGGAGATAAACAAAGCTAGTGTTGTTACAGGTTCAAATAATGATGATGATAATAAAAATAACAGCATTCGAGTATCAAATGTTTTTGCACATAAATGCTCATAGCCTTAGAAATAAAAGATATTCACTAGGTTATAACCATAATAGTGGAACTAGATGATACTGGCATAACTGGAGGCATGCTGATGAAGAATTATAAGTGGAGACTCTCAGAACAGCGAAATAGACTTGGATATTCACTTTATTTGTACCAGCGTTAGAGGAAAGAAGGGTGGTGGTGGCACTTATGTTAAAAGCAATATTCAACCTGTATTAATGACTGACTTTTAAACTAATATGATATTGAATCAGTGTGGGTAGATATTCTTATTTACAATAAATCATATAGAATAGGGGTATTTTAGACCTCCTGGCCAGAGTCAAAAATTAGACGCGGAAATTGTGAAAGAAATAGAGACAGCATGCCACAATAAAGAAAATATTGTCATAAAGGGTGATTTTAATTTTCCTGGCATTCATTGGGGATTCCCTTGTCTAATATGGGACCATAGTAGTTCTGGTATTCATACCCAGGCTACCAGATTAACCTTTGACCCAAGACAACCAGTCTACAAATAACCACATCCACCAGATCACCACAATTACTTAACCCAATGAATAGAAAGTACAAAGACACTGCATGTCAGAGTTGATATAACCCAACCCTTCTAACATAATATCAGATCTAATGCTGTCGTAATATTCAAATTCAAATTGTAAAGTTAATAAAGAAAAAGATCTTAGATTTCTGAGCTGGCTGATTTACCAAATTGAGATGACTCTTAGTAATAAATTAACTGGACAGAGTTAAAGATCAAACTGTTTTATCATGGGAACATTTAAAACAACCTCACCTAAGATCTAAATGTATATAAATAAAGATAAAACCCATTAGGTGGTAAAGAAACCCTGTTTGGTGGAATAGGAGAGATAAGAGAGAAAATTAGTGAAGTTTAGATGTTTTAAAATATTCAAAGGTAGTAATAGGGAAGATGATTTAGAAAATTATAGGAAAACAGAAATGAACTTAACCAATCAATAGGAGAAGTTAGTAGAGCAGAAATTAATTTAGCAAGGGATAGTAATAGAACCTGAGGAAGTTTTTTAGCTTTTATAAATTTAAAAGTAAGAATAGGACAATTAACCAATTAAAATTGATGAAAATGTGAGTTCAGATAAGAAATGGTCAATATTTCAATGCTTTGGTTTTGCTTCAGTGTTCTACGAGGAAATAGATACTAGTTTAAGATCTTCAATAGTTCTTGTTTGCATGTAACAAATAGACTAACAGAATTTGATGATGTAATAGATATAAAACGTTTATTAGATCATATTGACCCGCAAAGCTGCAGGCCCCTGATGGCAGGCAGTAGAATTCTGAAAGATAGCTTAAGCTACTGCAAAGGCACTGTACTGATTTTAAGCCGTATCTATAATATTTGGTGAGGTACTGATGACTGGAAAATGGCATGGTTGTGCCTATTTATAAGAAAGTTAGTAAGAAAGATTTTGGAAATTATAGGCCAGTTAGCTTAACATCTCTGTTGTAAAGGTTCTGGAAAAGAATGAAAGGTCATATAGAGAAAGATTTAGAAAGATATCAAGGTATTGTATGACTCCTGTTAACGGTTTCAGAGCTGTCCTGATAAACCTTTAGAATATGGAATACATAACTCACCGTATCGACTCTAGGAGATCCAGTTGATATTATATGGTTTAGACTTTAGTAAAAGCTTTTATTAAGTCTCCAAAAAAAAAAAAAAAAAAAAAGTTATTGCAATGTGGTATAGGTGGGGTGGTACATGGTTGGATTAAAAGGTTGTGGAATAGAAAACAGGGTGTACAACTAAATGGGAATAAACCATCATGGGAAATAGTGAAGAGTGGAGTCCCACAGGGTTCGCAATAGTAGCCACACTATTGTTCCTCATATATATAAATGATTTGGTAACCAGGGACCACAAGCTCAAGTTTGCAGATGATACAGTACACCTCAGTTAGGAATAGTAGTTGATGCATGTACGATCTTGACAAACTTCTGGGTGGGCAGATAAGTGGCAAATGGATTTTTAATAATAAAAGTGTAAGGTTCTTCACCTAGGTTACCCAAATAAAATTTTTAACTATGATATGAATGGGGGATTGGTTGAGTCTGTGGACCAAGAAAAGATTTAGGTGTGATTATACAGTAATTTGAAAGTAGCTAATCAATGTTTGGAAGCTAGAAATAAGCTAATAATAAGATGTTGGGCATAATAAATCTCAATGTTGCTTACAAGAGCATGGAAGTAATAAGTAAACTGTATAATAGCTATGGGAAAGAATAGTAATAGAGTACAGTACAAGTTTAATCCTTTATTAAAGAAAGCATCCTAGATATGGGACAGCTAGGACATTAGGAATATAGAGAGACAGTAAAAGCCACATGGGCCTATCGACAGTCCCAGTCAACCCACTACCCAAACATGCTCATGCAACCAATAAAGCACCCTAGGGCTGTCAATTTGTTCTTAACTAAATATCCACCAATTTGGCTTAGTCAAAACCAATGATATATAAATATGATACCCAAACCATCCACATGCATTATAACTAAGTTATGGTCACACATGCCATCCAACAATAACTGCTATAACTAAAAACCCGGCTTCGTCAATATATATGATACCCAACCCATAAACCTATCTAACCTGTTTTTAAATGTTATAATCGAAGTCACACTCAACAACCTCCTCTGGCAGATTATTCCAAAATTTAACAACCCTGTTACTGAATGCATGCTTTCTTATCAAGATGGCATGCTTTCTTTCTTAATTCTTTATTATGCCCTGGACACCCTGTCGTAATAACGTAAGTTCTACTATGAAAAAGTTGGTTCTATATTATCAATAGGTGATGTAATATTTAGGACCAACATGTCCCCTCTTAGAAATCGCCTACAGAAAACATTCCAACTCCTTTCAGCCTCCTCATAGCTCTTACCAAACCCAGAAATCATCCTTGCTGTTCTACGTTGCAGCACTCTCTCTAGCATATCTTAAGTCTTTCTTAAATATAAAGTCTAGTATCGCTTAAATATGTAGTCAATGGTTAAAATATGAACTATAAAATATAATATTTTCTGCTACTTTGTTTCCGTAAACAACACAGTGACTCATCATACCCACAACTGATGAGCTTTATTTCTAGCTCAAACATTATCTTCTACGTACATTCATCCTATATGTAATCATACCCAATCTCGTACCGATGCTGCCATACCCCAAGCCACTTCATTCATACTCAGTTAAAACTTTTATTTGAGTAAACTAGGTGTGAAGAACCTTACACTCTTTACTATTAAAATTCATTTACCATTTACCTGCCCACCCAAGAAGTTTATCGAGATCTTTTGAATCTTTATGCAATCCTTCACTATTCCTAACTAGTGTTGGCCACTTAGTATCATCTGCAAACTTAGAAACCCTACAGAATCCCTGGTCTAAATCATTTATATGAGGAACAATAGTGGCCC
Organism: Trachelipus rathkii; assembly: GCA_015478945.1. Taxonomy (NCBI): domain Eukaryota; kingdom Metazoa; phylum Arthropoda; class Malacostraca; order Isopoda; family Trachelipodidae; genus Trachelipus; species Trachelipus rathkii. Next base: position 21,334 of record JABUQX010143469.1, on the reverse strand, counting down.
CAACACTGACCCTTGTGGGACACCACTCTTCACTATTTCCATGATGATTTATCTCATTTAGTTGTACACACTGAAAGCTTTATTTCGTAACTTCACTCTTAATCAACCAAAACTACCTCACCTATCACATTGCAATAATCTTTTTCATCAGCCTTATGGGGGAACCCTGAATAAAAGCTTCTTTACTAAAAGTCTGGGGCCATACATTACTCAAACTAACTCTCGGTCAATGCAGTCAGTAATGGAAAGTCCAGCTCTAAAGGTTTCACCTTGATCATAATCACATTACTGACACAATGCTGTCCATACTGACAAAATATCTTGTTATTTCAATTATTTTATGACATTTTAGTAACTTTTCCAGAACCTTACAACCAGAGATGTTAAGTTATGGCCTATAATTTCCTAAATCTTCCTTACTACCTTTCTTATAAATAGGCAACATATGCTGTTTTCCAGTCATCTGGTGCCCAAACAAATGCCTTGATCACTGCTGGCAATCAAATACAGTGCCTGGTAATGCTGATACTACCCTTCACTCCACCATAAGATCCCATCAGGTCTGCAGCTTACCTGATCAATATGGTCCAAACGTTAATATTCCCTACGCCAAATTCAAAATCCTGTAAAACAGTCTATTTGTTACATGGCAAGAACTATTAGTCTCCCAAACTATTATTCAATCTTTCCTCAGTAGTAAACACTGAAGCAAAATAAGCATTGAAAGTGTTGACCAACTCCTTAACTCACCAAATTTTGACTAATTTTAATTGAACTAATTGTCCTATTCTACTTTTACCTATAAAAGCAAAAACTCTCTTCAGATTCTATTATCATTCCTGCTACAATTAATTCCTGCCTCTCTTTTGCCTTTCTTATTGACTGGTTGTTTCGTTTATTTTTCCTATAATTTTCTAAATCATCTTCCTATTACTACCCTTGAATATTTAAAACATTCACGTTTACACTTTTATCTCTTATCTCTATTCACCAAACAGAGCTTTCTTTGCCACCCCAATGGGGTTTATCTCTTTTCTCCAGGCACTGACCAATGAACATTGTATCCTGTTGTAATGTCCCCACATGATAAAAACAGTTTTGGTCTTTTAAACTCTTTTATCCCAGTCAGTTATACCAAGACACCTCGTAATTTGCAAAACCCATTTAAATTCAAACATCCTCTATTAATCCTCCTGGTAATTTAAAGCCCAGATATCACATTTATATTAAATCTAATTATATTATGGTCACTGAGTCCTAAATTCTCCTCAACTCCAACCTCATCCACCATACTTCATCGTTAGTTAATAATAAGTCTAATAGTGCATTGTGTCTCCTGTGGGTTCATAACCATCTGGCTCAAAAAAAAAAAAAAGCTATCTAGGATACACAATTTATAAATACTGAACCACTATGGTCCGTATTAGACAAGGAACTCATTGAATGCCAGGAAAATTAAAATCACCCGTTATGACTATACCTTTTTCTTTGTGGCATGGTTAAGGTTCAATTTTCTCAATTTCTGAGTCTAATTCTGGACTCTGGCCAGGAGGTCTGAAATGCCCCTATTCTATATGATTTATTGTTCATAAGGATATCTACCCACATACCGATTTAATATCATGATTAGTTTTAAAGTCAGTCATTAATACAGATTGAATATTGCTTTTAATATAAAGTGCCACACCCCACCCTTCTTTCCTCTACGCTGGTATAAATAAAGTGAATATCCGTCCATTTCATATTCCTGAACGGAATCTCCATATAATTCTTCATTAACCCATGCCTCAGTTATGCAAATAATGTCAAGATTCTCATTTATGGTATAACCAATCAGCTCATCTTTTTATTTCTAAGGCTATGATATTTAGGTAAAGTTATGATAACGAAATGCTGCTATTTTTTTGCTATCTTCCTTATTTTGAGTCTGTAACAACACTAGTTTTATTTATATCACCACTATAACTCCATTACCATTGCTATTATTTGTATCCCGATTTAGCCCATGCTGGAGAGTGCAACTAGAGCAACAAGGATGATTTCTGGGTTTGAGGGTAAGAGTTATGAGGAGAGGCTTGAAGGAGTTAGGAATGTTTCTGTAGAAAGGCGATTTCTCAGAGGGGACACATGATAAGCTCACAGAATATTTACATCATTGATAACAGCAGACCACAAATTTTTCATAGTAGGTATGGACAGGTGACCAGGGGCAATAAGAAAAGGTCGATGAATGCGCTTTTTTCCATCTCAAGAGACTAAGAAAGCATGCATTCAGTAATGGGGTTGTTAAATTTTTGGAATAGTCTGCCAGAGGAGTTTGTTGAGAGTGTGCCTCGATTGCAACATTTAAGAAACGGTTAGATTCGCTTATGGATGGGTTGGGTATCATATAATATATTGACGTAGCCAAATTGGATGGTTTTTAGTTATAGCAGTTATTGTTAGGTGGCATGTGACCATAACTTAGTTATTAATGCATATGGATGGTTTGGGTATCATATTTATATCATTAGTTTTCTGACCAAGGCAAATTGGTGGGATTTGTAGTTACAACACCTGATCAAGCCCTAGGGTGCTTGGATTTGCATGAGCATGTTGGGTAGTGGGTTGACTGGGACAGTCTCACAAGTACCCTGTGGCTTTTTACTGTCTCTAAATGTTCAAGAGAAATGCAATACCCTGCAATCAAATTTGTATTTGTGAATACAAACATACTGATTGCAGGGTATTGCATTTTTGTACTTAATAACCCCTGGTCTTGATATTATTATTATTCACACCATGCGCTGGTTCCCTGTTTGGCCCTACACGCCGAGTGGGAGGAATGTGTAGTAATGCTCGCTTGGACAGTAGAAGTATTCTCAGATTCTTTTGTCTCATCATGGCGTAGTGGTCAACACTTGCACACTCATCTGCTAGGGTCCAGGAGAATCCAAGCATGGTGAAAATATCAGGTGGTATATATATATATATATATATATATATATATATATATATAGTTAGTAAAGAGAGTATATATATATATATATATATATATATATATAAAGATATATTATATATATATATATATATATATATATATATATACATACAATACTTCTTCTTGCCCTTGGCCCACCCCTCAATTGAGGGCCACACTACCAGGAAGCTGGCTACATTCTTGGCGGTTCACATGTCGCAGAAGGGAAGATGTAGAGAAGTTGCACGAGGGGCAGATTCGAGAAGCGGAGCACCCCAGAAGGAGGTGCTTCATTGTGTCCTGGGAAATGTGGACGGCTTGTGCTGTTGTGTGGAATATTAGTTTCCGTTAGTTGATGAGGTGATTTATTGATGTGTTGGGGGAGAGAACGCTGTGTGTGTCATAGGTAAAGTCCTAATATTTTGGGGTTGTGTTTAGGGAAAGGGTGTTGTTAGGAATACTTGTGGGTTAAGAGATGATTGTGGCGATTTTGGGGTTGAGGTTGTAGTTGTTCTATAAAAAAACCACAAAGAGTATAAAGGAGTGGGTGTGATAATTTGGTCGGGAAAATGAAGGAGCGAAAACAAACACACAATGTTGTAATTTTATTAAAAAATACAGAAAACTAAAGAATACAAAAATAGTCAGGTCGTTCTTTATTACGTCAGTCTGTCTGTCTGTCGTCAATATCGTCTCATAAACAAAACCCCAAAATAATTATTTAATTTACAAAATAAATCAATATTAAGAAAAACATACAAAATTATATTAAATCAAAATATCAAAAAAAATCAAAAAACGTAATACATCAATCAACAAAATATATAATCAAAATATCAAAAATCAAAAAACACGTGATACATCAATCAAAAAGCATATACAATAAATTTCTTTTTACATAAATCAGGGGAACAATTTCAGGGGGAAATATAAATGGACCAAGTCCAATAGGGATATTCAGTAAGTAATTTCAGTGGGTAATTTTCAGAGGGTAATTTCTTGTACAGGGGTATTGGTTTAGGGGTAATTTCGTCTTCACGGGTATTGGGTCAAGGGTAATTTCTTCTTCAGGGGTATTGGGTCAAGGGTAATTTCTTCTTCAGGGGTATTGGGTCAAGGGTAATTTCTTCTTCAGGGGTATTCGTTCTCAAGGGCTGCAGAACAAATGAAGGGGAAAACAATTGGATCCTCTTCCACAACTGCAGACCAAATGGAAGGGTATTGGGTCAGGCAAGAGACAATCTCTGGGGACAATCCTTCCAATCTTTCAAGGGAACTTCTCCACAATAAGAGGAAGAAAAAAAACTGGACGGTGGATCGTCCAGTTTTTTCAGCAACACAAGCTGAAAAAACATTACTAACATAAAGCATATGCATTCATAATAATAATAATAATAATAATAATAATAATAATAATAATAATAATTAAAAGTAATAATAATAATAATAATAATAATAATAATAATAATAATAATAATAATAATAATAATAATAATTAATTATTAATTAATAAGGTATAATGAATAGTAAAAGTAATAATAATAATAAATAAAAAAATTGATATGTTAAGCAAAAAGCAATAATAATAATAATAAATTGATAAGTTAGGCAAAAAGCAATCATAATAATAATAATAATAATAATAATAATAATAATAATAATAATAATAATAATAATAATAATAATAATAAATCATATGAATAAAAATAAATACCTTAATCCAAAAATAAACAATCTCAGTCCTCAGTCAAATAGTCAAATAACCACAGGGTGTAAAAGAAAATTTATAAAAAATATATATATATTCCTGCCGGAAGAAAAGAATAAATATTAGTAATACAAGTATAAAACAAAACAAAAACAACAATCATGCACTTTCAACCAAAATTATGCCAGACGAGCGTGTGGACAGGAAAGTTAGAACCATAGGTAAGGAAAACCGAAGGAAAGGAGGTGAGGATAGGGTGTTTATGCCTGATGCTGTCTGGCTACCCACCCTCACTTTCACTCACATTTTATTCCAAAATTGTATCAACCTACATTCTTTCTCTCTCTCTCTACAAACAATAATAATAAGCAATATATATAATATGATACAAAAAAAACTCTTACGGTCAGCTCACCACAGGATGACGTAAATGCGAGAGTATCACTTGAAATTAGGAGATGAGTTCTACTGGAATGGGGTTGTGTCGGTGGGTAATATGCAGAGGCAGGGAATGAGGGCTTTATAGCATCTGCGTATGTGGATAAGCTTTCTTCTATGGATTGATGGGTAATAGGCAGGTCTGCTGTGAAAAGATTGAAGAGGAATGGAGAGAATGGAATTGGTCACGCCATTTTGCTTAATGGAGTGGGAGAGATTGTTTTTGTGGAGAACTTTGGCAAAGGTTAGTGAGAAAATTAGAAAGCCATTTTTTTCGTTATTTTCTAGGGGGGGTTGGAAAGATTTTTTGAATGAGAATGAATGTGGGAACAGTGTCAAAGGCTTTGTTGATGTCGATTGCTGTGAGAATGGATCTATGGGGATGGGGATTGGTTGAAGCCATTGATGATGTGTTAGCTGGTGAGGGAGGTATGGGCTGTAGTTATGGAGTGGTTGCTTAAAGCCATGTTGGAAATCTGGGAGGGTGATGAGAGGGGAAATTTTGTTTAATATTAGTTTCTCCAGTAGTTTACTGATGAGGAGAGGAGAGAAATAGAGCTGCAGAGGAGGGAGTTGGTCTTTTTTTAAGCTTGGAGTATGAATGCTTGTTTCCAGATTGAGGGTATATAGTTAAGTTGCCAGATTTGTTGAAGATTTCTGTAATAAGGAGGCGTGCTTTTCACTATATAGCGTCGGGCGGGTGATTCGGTCCACTCTAAATAAAAAAAAAAAAAAAGTACTTGTCATTATCAGCCACACTGTAGTACAAGTTTTATTTAGATTATCTTAATTCTAAAAAGTTTTTATATTTTTTAAAAAATTTTATAAATTAGGGTACAAATGCCCTTCAATAGAATTTCACTTTTGAAAATGAGTTTTTTTAACTCGTTATAAAATAAAAAATTGTGGATGGATTTTACTTATTTTTCAGTGGATACACTCGAGTATGTTAGCTTTAAACTGGCAAAGTAAATTTTTGATCCAAACAGTATTAGTAGCAATTAAATCAATGGGCCTAACTTGGTCTGATTCACCCTGCCGTAAAAATTGATGAAAGTATCGGACCACCATTGTTTTTTTGTATTTTAGGATTATTATTGACATTTTTATTAATTCATAATTAATTTAAATAGTAATAAATAATTACTTATATTAAGTAAAAATTAAAATAAATGAAATTTATATAAAAATATCGAATGCGCACTGTCTATAAGCGGAGAGGTGTGAATCGGACCACCTTATTTATTCTTATTTTATGTATCATTATTGACATTTTTATTACTTATTAAGAATTTTAATATGATAAATAACATATGAGCAAGTGGAAAAATTAAAAATATAAAATTGAATTTACATGTAAAAGAGGAAAATTTAAACAGATGGTCCCATTCACCCCTCAATGGTGGTCCATTCATCCCTCCAAGGTCGGGGTGAGAGCGTTATTCAAACTTAATAAAAACTATTATTATTAGAATATTATTATTTTTTTGTGTGCTATGACCTAATTATAAATTTGATTAAAAAAAAATTCTAAAAGTTTCATTAAGGGAGAGTCGGGAGACGAAGTTATACCTAAAGTGGCACAAGTCACCCCCGCCCGACGCTTGAGTATATATATATATATATATATATATATATATACAAAAAAAAAAAAAAAACAAATATATATATATATATATATATATGTGGTGGAGAGTAAGTAATGTGTTCAATGAATAAAAATTGGCTTACTTACTCCCAGCGAAGAAAGAAAAGAAGAAAAGAAAATTTATGAAATTATGATTTAATAACAAGGTAAGTACCTGTTGTGATAATTAAGAAGACACACCACTGCGAACTGGTAAGTCGAGAAGACGTGCCTGTGTCCCGTTAGGCTATAACAATATCTCAAACGGCTGGATACAACATTTGGAGGGACCTTGGTTATGCTGCTCGCTAATTGTGGAATGTGATATTAGGATGTTTAGAGTAGGTACTTTAGGACAAAGGAGAAGAAAAGAAAAGTAAAATAAATAGGTTTATTACCCAGTGAAAATGAGGACTATATTAAGTTCTATGGTAGACTAAAAAACTATATACTAAGTAAAAATACCCGAAACCATAGATATTTTATAAACTTATAACAAAAGTTGTGTGTAGGAAATACTGGAATTATCTCGGTATTTCATGAGGAGACTTTATGTAAAATCTCAGAATTTGAAAAGAAAATGTTAGAGAGAGATGGTCATCACAGATGAATAACCACTCTGATAGGATTTATTATGATATTCTTAAGAGTGATTGTTATAAGTAGTTAAGAAACAATCACTAATTACAATATAAGTTCATTATGATTAGTATTATAATTATAATACTTATTTTATAATTACTATTAACAAATAGTTTTAATAATTATCTTATAGTCACTATTAAAATTAAGATTATAATAATTATATTTTAGTTACTATTAAAGAATAGTTTTATGACAAAAGTTTGAACTTAACTTATATTTAATTTTTCTTTAACCTATAGAAGATTGAGTTTACTTTCAGTACAAACATGGGTGATCAATGTGGTGACACTTAAAGGAGTTCATGCATGAATGGATGGAAACCATAAAAGACAAGGGCAATTATTATTGCCTCATAATTAAGGTAGGTAAAATGACACCTGGTAATGTTCACATTTAAGTTTTCTTGGGAAGGCAATTTTTGCCTGGGAATAATAAGGTTCTTGAGATAAGGTGGATCTTGTATAATATGAATATGACCCTAAAATAAGATCTGGTCTTGTCCACTCTAGACCAGGAGATTTAATCTAAAATAAGATGATCTTTAGAGGAGGCCTCTAGAACTCTTGTGAAATAAATATGAAACCGCAAAATAAAACCCTGCAAAGATTTACAGGAATTAGATTTATGACTGGGAAGTTATTATGTTATTTATTTAATTTATTTTAATAGTATATTTTATCAAGTCAATATTATCAGAGGGAATGATTAAGAGATAGAAAGATTCTTACCCTAACATAAATATGTCATAGAGGGGTCTTATTGGGCTTGATGACTTCAAAAGAAGAATGGTTTCCGCAAGTAAGCTGTAAATATAAGGGAGATTGGGATATGATCTATGTTATGTTCATGATATCTCCATCTATATAAGCTCAGGTGTAATTAACTAGCTTTTTAACTAAAGAAATTAATTTACTGACCTTGTTGATTATAATCCAAAGGTATGGAAATTGAAAAAGTGTAAAAAGTATTTTACAATAATTATGATATGATATAGGTATTATTATACCGTTTTTTAAGGTTTATAAATATAAACTGAACTGGAAAGATAGAAAGTAAGATTTAAGATCATCCATAAGTAAAAACTAAATTTGGTACATAGCTATGTTAAAGAAAAAGATTGGATTCACCCTCAATTTGCCAATGTATTGTTATTTATTAATAAATAAATAATTTTTCATTGGAAAATTTTGGGCGAACAAACACTTTGCTTAAATCTAAAGAATCAGAGAGTAGTGTCAACAGTCACCCCTACATTCTCCCCTACTAAGCCTAAACCCCCACCTTTATTTTCGACGGTGATGAATATAACGGAGCTTAAACCCAGTGTTATTAGGCAGAGAAAAGGGTAGTACAGCAAAGTGTTAAGTGTATATACAGAGAAATTAGTTAACTTTACTACATTTCTATGTTATTTTAATTTCTACGAACTACTAATGTTTTCTAATATGGTACTTTAATATCCTGCCCCATAACCACTAATAAATATTAGCTGCTTTTTCCAAATAGGACAGGACAGATAGTGTACAGTTGGAATAATGCGAGTTCCTCTTCTTCTTCCGCTGAAACTCAAAAACAAAAGGATTAGAATTTTTCTTATTGTGATTTCCATCAGTACATTTCATTACAATTTTTGGCGGTGTCAAATCACAAAAATTGCAATAAACTTGTCTGATGAAAAGAAAAATATTAGGATTAATGAATATCAAAATTTTATTAACATAATAAATTTTATATGTCTATATTATATAGAACATATATACCATATAGTTTTAGTCAGTGGAGCATATATATACCTTTGTTTTTAGGTATACTAGTTATATAACTTTTCATTGACATGGTGTAACACCTGATTTACTTTTCATGGTGTTCAATTTTGTGCTTTAGTATAATTAGTTGTAAGAATAAGAATTTAAGGAAGACGTTTCTTTGGCTTGAGGAATGTGAGTGAACGTTTCCATGTTCATGAATGGAGAATGTGATAAGGAATCTGTGTTTTTAATTTTTTCCACAGATGGGCTTACAACAGGGGAGCTTAATGGTTTTAAAGGAAGAAAATAGGGTGTATGTAAATCAAGGTTAGGTAATTTAGGGTTAGGTACATTAGAATTAGTTAAACAAGGGTTAGGTAAATTAGTTTTAGGTAAACCTTGGTAAGGTAAATTAGTATTAGGTAAACTTTTGGTGTCAGGTAACTTAGAATTAGAATCTTGGGATTGACGAGGAGACAACGGACTCTCGTTCCATTGACTTAGACTTTGTTCCATTTTTGGAGGAGATTTTCTGTAATATTCAGTGTTTCCTTCATTAGTATTAATAAAAGAGTGTTCATTGGAAGAACTAAGTGTATGAGAATTAGAAAATCTTCGTGTAGTATGATTTTGAGGGTCAGACATTAAATGTGGTTTAACACGTTGAGGACATTTCATCCCAGGATGGGGACCACTACAAAAAGGACAGATAGCCTTACGAACATTCGGGGGAGAAGATGTTGGAGGTAATTTAGAAGATTTACGAGATCGGCACTCAGATTTTACATGACCGGGTTTTCTACAATAACTACAAATCCCCAAATATTTGTAGCAATTGTGTATTTGGTGACCGACCTTATTACAAAATTCACACAGTAATGCTTTGCGCTCAACTGGATTTAGGTTGTGTGATCTTTTATGATTTTTATGATTTTTAAGAAGAGAAGGTTGATGATAACGATTACCACTATGATTTTTAGGGGAAGAAGTATGAACTTGGGTCTTAGAAGGATAATAAGTCTGTGTGTGATTCTTATATGAATGTTCTTTTATGTTCTGGGGGGTAGAAGAGTTATGTGTGGAAAGAATAGGGGAAGTAAGAGATTTTGTGTAATCTGAATATAACATATCAGCATATCCCACTATGTCATCCCAAGGAGTACGGAAATTATTATTCTGTTCCTTCGTGTGTATATATTCTCTGACACCTTGCTCTACAGTTAAGGGCAGATTATTCAAGAAAGCAGTGTGGAGAGATTCGTGCCCGCTCATGTCTAAGCCATGGTAAGCACGACTAGCTAAGCGTTCTAATCTAATAGCAAAGTCACGAATACTCTCATTTTTATGTCTACGGGCAGTGTTATATGTTTTTCCATAGTAGGCGTTCATGTGTCTCTCCTCGTCCTCATACCATTGGATGAGAGTCTCTCGTACAGAAAAGTAATCTGTATCATTTTTAGTGACTTGACGATAGAATTGGAGAATTTTACCCTGTAATTGACTGCCAAGACAGTGTAACCATTGGTGATGCAAATTAGGGAATTGGAACCGGCAGTAAGTTTCAAATTCTTCTAAATATGAAATAAAGGTTTTCTTTGTTCCCAACTTGTATTTCCCCGGGTCAGTTACGTTAGATATCTGGTTAGATGTCTGTGATGTATTGAGTAACTGTGTCAAGTGCCCAACAGCTTTTTCTAACATGTCAATCTTTTGTTTAATTATGGGCCCAGAGTACAAGTTTGGGGATTCAGGAGAATCATATAATGTTAATTGTGGGGTGTTTAAATATGATATGGGAGGTAAAACAGGACTAATAGGAGATTGCTCGTCAAAATCTATGAGCAAATTGTCCAGTTTTTTTGGTGGATCCATTAGTTTATGATCCCCTTGAGAGTTAAATTGAGTAATGGGATTATCTGGTGAGATATCTATTTTATAGTTTATAGTTTTAATACAATTTTCAGTTAATTAAATATAAATATATAACTATTCTACCTCTAGGATCGTAGGATCGTAAGGACTAAACTAATAGTTTAAGAAGTTTAGGAATAGTAAGAATTTTATGATTTTATGATCAAGTATAAGGATTTGTTCTGAAATTTCTTCGGGAATATGAAGCAAATTTATGAAATGTTTTAAGAAATACTTTGTTCTGTGTTGTGATGCGACGAATGGCGAAGTGATCAATATCACAATCCAGTGGCTTAGC
>JABUQX010143469.1:0-5000 GCA_015478945.1 Trachelipus rathkii | reverse complement strand
ATCATCATCATCTACTCCCATCCCCAGATTGGGGGTAAAGTGCATAATATACACTGTAATGGAAAAGTAGTAGAAGAACATGACGCAAGTCGAAAAAGCCCCCCTTTACCGTCCCCTTCATACCCTTAAGTGAGAACTCGTTGCAATCACGAAAATCCACCCTAGAGGTTTCATGAGTGCAATGGACTTTCACTGTGGTATCGTCAGTGTGGGGTTCATCCTCTTAGCATAGCCCACAACCATACCCCTCTCACAAAACCCCGCCATTCACTCCTATTATGAGCCTTTCTTCTCACCTCTGCCAAACTCACTCCTCTCCTTCAGTCATTCCTTTTCTGATTCAATCCACTTTTTCTTCAGTCTTGCAGCCAGTTGATTTCCAGCACACTCACCACCATACATCTGCTTAACCAACTGAGAATCATCCATCCTTTCCATATGACCAAACCATCTCAATGTACTCTCGTTTATTCTCTCATTTATGCCTTTCTTCACACCACACAACTCCCTAAAGTGTTCATTCCTCATTTTATTAATTCTTCTCACGCCTAATACTCAATAACTTAGTGCTCTGTATCACTTTAAATTAGGTGTTGTCTATTTTCGATCTTTATAGAATTCTTACCATATATTTTTAGTGAATCACTAAAAAAGGTTTTGTCGCAAATTCTTTAATTTAAAGAGCCGATATTACTGATGAAGATGCTTTCATAGCTTATATTCCCTTTGGATCTTATTAGGAAGGTGTAATACCTCCTCTTTGTATGCCAGGTTTCCAGGTTTAACATCATTAAAAATAACTGACATGCATTAAACTGGTTTGAAAATTTGATTCAAGTCATCCTAAAGGTCTACCAGATATTTTGGAAGGTAGTTTTAAGAGAAAGTCACCACCTTTCCTACATTTAATCGCTTCAATTGCTATTTATAACACATTTTCAGGCCTCTTCCCTCTTCCTCCTACTCCTCCTCCTCCAAAGATGGTTTCAGAAATGAGTTCAGTTATTTAATAAGAAGAATATTAATAAATTCCACGCCAAAAGATTTTCACTTATTTTTGGCAGTCTTCTTAGCTTCTACCTTAAGTTTGTGTTGCTTATCAGTAAAGTTGGAAAAATCTAGCCCAGTGGATTTATTTGGCATTTTTGTTTTCTTAAATAGTTATTTTGAAATTCATAAAAGTTTAATTACAAAAATGTTACCCTAACTGCTTTTATACAAAAGTTTTGACATAAAACCTCTAATATACATAAGAATTATATTTTAAAGCTACTCAGATTTTACTGACTTAAGCATTTTAATTAGGTATGGGGTAAACCAACGGTTAGAGAATTTTGTTGAGTATTATCCAAAGATATATTTGTGTACAATGATATTACCCCAAAGACTTGAAAATGAGGAAAGACATATTTAGTTGCTTTTAAAATCGACACATTTGCCATTCAAATATTTTCCCTAAATTTGGAAAACATAAAGAGGACTCGAATTCAAAATAGTTCATTGAATTCATTGCTATGTATGAAGAATACAGTCATACAAGCTGAATGTATTATATATACTCTATAAATCAGCCTTAAGAATAAAACACAAAATTTTCAAAATAACCAAATTAAAAAAAAATGCATGAAGTATAGAATACAGTAAGAAAGAAAATTATTAAAAATCTAGTGATGCACCGATACAGTGTTATTCAGTCGATTTTTTGATGGATCAGTATTGGAAATTTTGTTAGTAGTAGTATCAGTATCACTAAAATTTTGCTGATACCTTTTACTGATATCACACATTTTGCCTTTTAAATTGGTCCTACTATATGTATTAGAAATGCATATATTACATATATATGGTATATGTATATAACATATATATATTTATATATATATATTTTATTATATATATATATATATATATATATATATATACATATATATATATATATATATATGATATAAAGTTGATAAAGGAAGTATTAGCATATTAAAGAAAGAGTTATAGAGTTATATATGAAGATATATATGTTATTATATTATATATATATATACACACATTTTGTTTTTTATAAATTTGTTTTTTTATAGTATATATATATATATATATATATATATATATATATATATATATATAGCATATATATATATTATTATATATGTATATGTTATATATATATATAGCATATATAGCAGTTAGTTATATATATATATATATATATATATATATATATATATATATATATATATATATATATATATATATATATATATATAATGTGCCTGTTGAGTCAGGTGCACTTTTGAACAGTCACAGGAAAGCAACAAAAGAAGATAGAAATGTGAAATCTTCACCAAATAAAAGGGAAACTCTCCAAGTTTGATGACGCAGGTGATGACGCAGTACCACGAACTGCGCGGCAGTGGATCAGGCCACGCTCAAGCCACTCGCGATGTGAACGTTACAAAGGAAAGTTCAGTGTGTCCTGTGGCTTGCTAAATTCGAATCCGTGAGCAAAGTGCAACGTGAATATCGTCGCGTGTACAACGAAGCGCCACCACATAGGAATAACATTACTCGGTGGGAAAAATAGTTGAAGGAGACCGGCAGTGTATTGGACAAACCCCGTTCTGGTAGACCATCGGTAAGTGACGAGTCCGTAGAGGCTATACGGGAGAGCTACCTAAGAAGCCCTAAAAAATCAGTGCGTGCGTGTTCTCGACAATTACACCTAAGCAAGACTACAGTTCATAAGGTGTTAAAGAAACGTCTACGTTTTTCGGGTTACAAATTGCAGCTGTTGCACGCTATCAAACCCGTGGATAGATTCAAACGATTCTCGTTTGCTACAGATATGGTTCATGATATCGGCAATGATGAACGATTTCTGCAGAAGATTGTGTTTAGCGACGAGGCGACATTTCATGTCTCCTGACATGTTCATCGCCATAACGTCCGAATATGGGCAGCTGAAAATCCTCGTGCCTACGTAGAGTACGAACGCAAAAGCCCTAAAGTCAACGTGTGGTGTGGTCTGATGCATGATAAAGTGATAGGCCCTTTTTTTTTTTTTTTTTTTTTTTTTTTTTTTTTTTTTTTTTTTTTTTTTTTTTTTTTGCGGAGCAGACTGTGACGGGAAGCAACTTCCTTGTCATGTTGGAGTTGGAGTTGTATGCAGTGCCACAATTTCCAGAAGGTGTCATCTTTCAACATGAAGGTGCTCCTCCACACTACGCTGCCATTGTTCGTGGGTGAGTTTCTGAATACAACATTCCCCCAGCGGTGGATAGGCAGGGGTTCTGTCACGCCATGGCCACCACGATCCCCAGATCTAACGCCCTTAGACTTTTACTTGTGGGGTTATGTGAAGCAACATGTCTACAGTGAACGTATCAACGACATTAATCATTTAAAACAGAGAATCACAGACGTTATTCACTCTGTTACACCAGACATCCTTAACTGTGTGTGGGAAGAACTTGATTATCGTTTAGATGTGTGTAGGGCAACACATGGAAGCCACATCAAACTGCATTGAATAGGTATGAAACTCGGAGGGTTTCCCTTTTATTTGGTGAAGATTTCACATTTCTATCTTCTGCTTTCTCAAGATCCGTGTTCCAAAGGTGCAACCATGACTTTACGGGCACACTATAGCAGCATATATATATATATATATATATATATATATGTTATATATATATATATATATATATATATATATATATACTATATATATATATATATATAGTTATATATATATATATATATATATATATATATATATATATATATATACGAGAGTATCCATAGTATAAGAGTATCCATAAGTATACTAGAGTTGGTGTAGGTATGGTTCTGAAGTGATAAGTATGATTGATTTTGTGTTGGTGAAGAAGAGATGTTGAAGTATGTGTTGGATCAGTAGAAGGGAGAGGATTAGGAATGGGATTATCGGATCATTATGTTCTATGTGTAAAATTAAGTCAGTGGGGCCTTGGATGGAGAGGAAGGTGATGCAGAAAGAAGTGGGTAGAATTAAGAGGAGAAGTTATGTGAGCAAGGTAATAGGGATAAGTAATAAGAACACAAGTAAATCAGTTGAATGTGAACAAGTTGAAACTGAACAAATCTGAAGCACTGAAGGAAGCAGTTGTTAGTAGTGCAAAGGAAGTATGGATGTGCTAAAGTAGGAAGTAAGAATGTGTTAACAGTGAGTGGCGGAATGTAGAGGTGATGCAAGTTGTTGTGCAAAAGAAGCGTGGTTGGAATGCACAGTTAATGATGAGTTTCAAAAGAAAGATGTTTGAAGTATATAAGGATGAAAAAGGAATACTAAAAGCTGCACACATAGGAGAAAAGAAGAGGTAAATGAACAGTTTGAAGGAGTGATGAATTTTGGGGACTTAGAAGGGATTAGGAAGCTCTTCTGGAAGGAGCAATAGTACCCTTGTATAAGGGTAAGGGAAATAAGGGAAACTGTTGGAATTATAGGGGAATTAGTTTATTGAGTGTTGTAGGGAAGATATATGCTGGTATTTTAGTCGAAAGAGTGCGTTGAGTGACTGAAGGACTGATTGGTGAAGAACAAGGTGCGTTTAGCAGTGGTAAAGGATCTGTTTATCAAATCTTTACATTGAAAGAATTAAATTATGTATAGTAGTGAGAATATGGTCTGGAATAAGAGGTATAGATCTAAAGTTCAACGTGCTCAGATGGAAATCTTAGGGGCTTGTTAGGTGTGAAAAGGATTGATAAAATGAGGAATGAACGTATTAGAGAGTTAAGTGTGGTGTGAAGAAATAAATGAGAGAATAAATGAAAGTACATTGAGATGGTTTTTTCATATGGATAAAAAGGATGAATGACAGTCGGTTGCTTAAGCGGATGTATAGTATTGAGTGTGTTGGGAATCGATCGGCTGGGAGACTGAAAAAGGGATTGAGTCAGTGAACGCAATGTCTGAAGAAGAGAAATGTGAGTTTGCAGAGGCGAGAATAAAGGTGTATACA
>JABUQX010143468.1:0-5000 GCA_015478945.1 Trachelipus rathkii | reverse complement strand
ATATATATATATATATATATATATAAAGAAAGATATATATTATATATATATATATATATGTGTGTGTGTGTATATATGGAAATGATTTGTGCTCAAAGAAGGTTGGATGTTTTGTAGCGGTCAGGACAGATGAGGATTTTTTTCGAATGGTTATAGGGCGAAAGGGCTAGCAACCCAGTCCTTTCCTTTGCTAGTATTATTCTTAGACCAGCGTTAGAATCTTATGCGCCTAGAAGCAAAACTTCGGAGATGGAGGGAGAGTTTTGAGGCCTAATGGAAGATGTACTGAAAGGGCGAAAATCCTACCTGAGAGTGTTTAACTCGAGGACTGGCATTGGAAATCCTTTCCCCGAGAAATGGTTTTCTAGAGTGCTCTAGGGTTGAGTTTCGGGCCAGAAGAAGCTGCTGGACCAACTGACAGGGCGAAAGCCCTTCCTGGGAGTTGTTATAGATTATATATATATATATATATATATATATATATATATATATATATATATATATATATATATATATATATATATATATATATATATATATATATATATATATATATATATATATAATATATATATATATATATATATATATATATATATAGTTTTGCTTGTTCTGAATTTGATAGCTATGGAATCTTTAAGTGAAAGTTTGAATTTATGTAATATATTTTTAATAACAATGAGTGAAAGATATTTCAATTTGTATATTTTTCTTCGCAGGTTGGTACAGGAGGGGGGGAAATAGAGCAATGAAATTCACAATCCCACGAATTTAGAGAGAACCACTGACCACTTAAGCAATTGCTTCTGTTTGGTGGACTAGTCCAAGCGTCGAGCTTGCAAAAATGCGTCTGTTATCATATATCCAAACCTTTCGTCATCCATTGCCTAAGTGCCACACTCTCCTGAGCTCCCTCTACCCATTCCTCCAAAAGGAAGATAGTCATCTTTAGAAGAATATAATGTAGCTGAGGAGAGAAACCCATATTTCCCCAACCAAGAAAACATCAACGACTTGATCAGAGATCTTGGTCTCACAAAGTTCAATGCCGAGCTTTTGACGTCGAGACTCAAGCAGTGGAATTTGTTACATGAAAGTGTGAAAGTCGCAAGTCAGAGAAAACGTCACCATTCTTTTTCAACTTTTTTCACCAGTCAAGATGGGCTTTGCTTTTACACAATGTGAAAGGTTTGTTTGAGGCACTTGGAATTGCCTGTTACCGCTGCGAGTGGCGCCTCTTCCCTAATAGCTCATCGAAGAGTCTTAAAGCTGTGCTACTTCATAACGGGAACATGTATCCATCTCTTCCCTTGGCTCACTCGGTGCAGCTCAAAGAGGAACACAGCAGCGTGAAGCTATTGCTAAGTGCCTTGAAATATGAAGAACACAATTGGGAAGTTATCGGAGATTTCAAAATGGTGGCCTTCCTGATGGGTCTCCAAGGCGGCTTTACCAAGTTTCCATGTTACCTTTGTCTCTGGGACAGCAGCCGCAGAACACTACCAAAGGCGGGATTGGCCACAGCGGACTGAGTTCAGTGTAGGGAGGAACAATGTCAAATGGGAGCCTCTGTTGGACCTCCAGAAAATATTGTTTCCTCCACTACACACAAAATTAGTCCTCATGAAACAGTTTGTGACATTTCTAGATAAGGAGTCTTCAGCCTCTATCTACCTGCAAGGCTTCTTTCCTAAGCTGTCTGAGGCAAAGGTCAAAGCTGGTGTCTTCGTCGGACCACAAATAAAAAAGATCATAGAGTGCAAAGAATTCCCGAAGAAGCTGACTAGGACAGAAAAAGCAGCTTGAAACAGCTTTGTTGCAGTGGTTCGTGGCTTCCTTGGAAATCACAAGGCCGAAAACTATGAGGAGCTTGTTGAGACCTTGGTCAGAAACTACGGTAAAATGGGCTGCAGGATGTCTCTCAAAGTCCATATCCTTGATGCTCATCTTGCTAAATTTAAAAGAACATGGGGGCGTACTCAAAGGAGCATAGAGAACGATTTCACCAGGATATTATGAACTTTGACATCCGCTACCAAGGATCATATAATGAAAACATTGATTGGAGACTATATTTGGGGGTATGATTCGTGAAAGCAACATACCATATAAGAAAGACCTCTCACTTCTAAATATTTTGAGGTTTCTGTTGTATAAACTAAGAATAAATACAGTAAATACTACTTTTGAGTTATATGTCGTTTTTTTCTACTTTGTGTAACCGCGAATGATATATTCACCAATTTTTTTTACATAGGAATTTTATAAATTTGTGAAATATCATAATACTGGTCACAAAATCAAAGTTTGAGAAATATTAGCCATTTTCATACCTCCTAGGTATAAGAAAATAGGAAAGAAGAATGTTACCGAAGACATAGGAGATATATATATATATATATATATATATATATATATATATATATATATATATATATATATATATATATATATATATATATATATATATATATATATATATATATATATATATATATATTCTCTCTTTTTTTCAGAAATTTACTTATGTATATTTATTATTCAATAATAAAAAGGTTCGGATACTTCTATAGATAACTTTGATTAATTAAGCTTAATATCCTTAAAAAATCATGTCAACTAAACTAAAATCGAAAACATCTCATGTACTTGAATATTCACTCACCCGAAGATAAAAATTTACATTTGTCAGCATGTGAAATAAGCTACATGTTGATGGAACGGTCAGTCTGATCACTCTTAAGTAAGAGTTTACTGAACCACTATGGGGGGCATCACACATCTACTGGATCCTTTAAATTAATGCGATATTTAAAACGCTCTCATCCAATTGCTGCTATTGTCAAAAACAAAGGTGAACAAAAAGTTGTTCAGGATAAACCTTTATTTCAGAACTTAGATTAAAGGGATTTCTTTTTCAATATCAAAACTTGTTGGTCATGTCAAATAGAAAATCAAAACACAATTCTGATTATAATAGTTGTGAAGATGAAGGACCATTAGTTTTTTTTTAGCATCTATACGAAGACTGTATGACATGGTTTGAAACTGGTCCTCTTTAGACCGGGAAAAAATTCGTAAAATAGGTCTAGAAGAAGCAGATAAGCAAAAAATAAATAAATAAATAAATAAAAAAACTTAAAAATTGCTTAAAGGGACGCTTCGTGCATTTAAAAATGGATGCTTGCACAAGGAAAGTAAATTATTTTTGCTATTAATATTAGATATGGACGAAGTTAAAAACAATATTTCTAAAACGAGCAGTAAAGATGCCAAATCGCATCATTTTAGCGAATATATCCAAGAATTTGTTATTGATGTTTTAAAAGAATTCGAAATAATAAGTTATGAACCATGCATCAAAGAATGATCAGTACGATTGAAAATTAAATAAGGACAATGAGGATGAGGAAGAGGGAGTTGAATGTCAAAACGAAGAGTAATTGTTTTCAGAATGATCTTGATAAAACTATGAAAAGACTATGTTCCGATAACGTTAACATTGCACTACAATGAGATTTGGATTACAATTTCGTTGCGGTAAAGAGTGCGTGATGGTTCCAGTTGGTTTGCTCATAGCAAATCTTATAAGCAAAGGCCAGACAAATAGCAAAAGCAGCACGCATTATTATGGTTAATATTATTATTATTATTATTATTATTATTATTTTATTATTATTACTATTACATATAATTATTATTATTATTATTATTATTATTATTATTATTATTATTATTATTATTATTATTATTATTATTATTATTATTATTATTATTATTATTATTATTATTATTATATACATATTATTATTATTAATATTATATTATTATTATTATTATTATTTTGGTTACGGCTATTATTATTATTATTATTGTTATTTTATTATTAGATATATATATATATATATATATATATATATATATATATATAATATATATATATATATATATATATATATATATATATATATATATATATATATATATAATGAATGAGCTTTGTAATTTAAGTATGTACCTATTTCTCGTGTTTCATCCATCGCACACATACGCACATAAACATTATTAATATTCGGTTTACGTAATACGTACATATGTACACCAACACTTATTTGCCCGTTTCATATATTTGACTAGATAAATGAGCAAGTAAAGGGTCGATTATGTTGTTAATAAACTATTATTTTACCTGATATTTACACATGTTTTTGCATTGTCCTAAAATGGTTATAAAATAACCTACAATTGATGGCACGTGTAGAAAATTTACTTTCTCTCTCGCTATCTTGTGTTTATCGGTTGTCTGTTGCAATTTATCTATCTATCTATCTATCTATCTATCTATCTATCTATCTATATATCTATCTATCTATCTATCTATCTCTACATCTAAATCTATATACAATTTGCACATCTATCTATCTATCTATCTATCTATCTATCTATCTATCTATCTATCTATCTATCTATCTATCTATCTATCTATCTATTTAAATATATACAAATCTCTATCTATCTATCTATCTATCTATCTATCTATCTATCTATCTATCTATCTATCTATCTATCTGTCTATACCTACATCTAAACCTATATACAATTTACACATCTATCTATCTATCTATCTATCTATCTATCTATCTATCTATCTATCTATCTATCTATCTATCTATCTATCTATCTATCTATCTATCTATCTATCTATCTCTGCTCTTTTTATATCTATATATCTCTACATCTGAATGTATATTTATATACTCCTATTTCCATAGTTATCTATCTATCTATCTATCTATCTATCTATCTATCTATCTATCTATCCATCTATCTATCTATCATCATCTCATCTACCCAACATCTAAATCTATCTATCTATCTACCTATCTGTTGAAAAAGCTTTGAAACCATGGATTTGGTGCACGAAAAATTTGGACGTCTTGTTATGGTAAATTTGTAAAAAAAGGCTAAACACCCAAACCCGAAACTGAACGAAGTACAAC
>JABUQX010143467.1:12500-14026 GCA_015478945.1 Trachelipus rathkii | reverse complement strand
TATATATATATATATATATATATATATATATATATATATATTAAAGGTACAGCGGATATCCGCATCCGCATTTATTCTCTTATATCTGTTTTCATCCGTATCACAATGAATTCATGGTGGCGATAGTATTCATTTATGAAAGTATAGACTAAATGTCCCCAACTTTCTGTAACGTAAGATGTTCAGACTCGTTTCAATAAGTAGTTTTTCCATGTTTGAGAGGATGGGAGAAATAAATGAAGCTGTCTGCGCTAACGCTTCGAACAACACAAAGGTGAGAGGCCTGACAGGTAATGATAATGCGATTTTACATAATTGTATTACTCTTCTTAAACCGTTTGAAGAGGTATCTAAGGCTATTAGCTCAGAAAATTCTTGTTTGTTAGACGGGATTCCTCTAGTTACAACGATGAAAGCTGTGCTAAATACTACTATTAAAAGTAAGGGACTTTCAAAGATGACAGAAACACTCATGTTAGAGATAGATAATAAATTTCAAATTCTTCAAAACGATTACTCATGTACAATAGCAACTTTTCTGGATCCTAGATATAAAACCAAAATTCTTGAACCACGTGTTTCACAGTGGATTAAAATTTATTTAGGATTCCTATGTGATGAAATGCTGCTAAAGGCAGAAATATCACCAGCCATTAAAAAGGAAAAGATTACAGAAACAGACACACAAATAAAATATGTTAACGAAACCAATGCTGAATCCATGAACGTTCTTTTGGCTTCTATCAGCGATGAAGATTCTTGATAAGAGGTGTAAATAGACACTACCATTGATCGAAGATTATCAAAAGCGAAAACACTTGGAATCAGGGATGGCAATTTTGGTGATTTTTTGATTTTTTTTAAAAAAATCAATTTGTGATTTTTTTGATTTTTTTTACTTTTTTCTATTTTTTCAGATTCGTAACGTCCCGCGATATATAATTTGTAACTTGCAAATTATATTTCGCGTGACGTTACGAATCCAAAAAATCAAAAATATCAAAAAAATCAAAAAAATCACAAATTGATTTTTTTAAAAAAATAAAAAAAAAATCACCAAAATTGCCATCCCTGCTTGGAATAGAATAAAGATTCATTGGTTTGATGACGTGATAATTGTAAAAGGATTCCACATCTTGCAGAACTCGCCAGGGAATACTTAGCATGCCCTTCAACAAGTGTAGCTAGTGAGCGTCTTTTCAGCGGTGCATACTGAATATATCATATATGTATATATATATATATATATATATATATATATATATATATATATTATATATATATATATATATATATATATATATATATATATATATATATATATATATATGAGCTAAATTGTAATAATAGTCTCTAAACAGATTGATTAGCCCTTTCATTGAAGTTGAACATTATTAACGTTTTTTCAGCACATTAACGGTGCCAAACGTACGATTAAATTTGATTAATGAATCACTTTGGAGAGGAATCATAATGATAATAAATTAACTTAATTTTGTTAATATATTTGAAAATTATTTAAATAT
>JABUQX010143467.1:2500-7500 GCA_015478945.1 Trachelipus rathkii | reverse complement strand
GCGGATTTAGCCGTTAGGCCCTTGTTTCCCAAGGACCTTTCTCGAAGGGTCCCACTGACAGGACGAAAGTCCTTACTGGGGGTAGATGATGATGAAGAAAAAATTTATTTTATATCTTTTATTTTCTCAAAATTTAAAAGTATTCATAATGCTTTCTGTACAGAATTATTAAAGATGAAATGCATTTATATAATGAAAATAATCTTGGTTTCTCTGAAAAAAAACCTCTCGTACAAAGTCTTTTAAATCTTCTTAAGTTAATAGATGGCGTTGAAGTTGATTCACATGAAGGATTGCTTAACTCATTAACACTTGGATGCGCATTTGAATAAATTTTATGCTGCGTTATGTAACCAAAAGACGGTGACTTACATGAAACTCAAAAAAAGTAGGAAAATATAGTCCGTTACTAGAATCAGCCGCCAATTTGTCCCGACAAGGGAGGGGGCTTTACAGGTGCATAAAAATTACAGGAAATAGGGAGATAGAATGAAATGTGTATGTTCAAGGCCTGGCCGGCGGAGCAAATGAAGGAATGATATTATTATTTTTAAGTTAAATAAATAATCAGTGCAAGCAGAGTAAATCTGAAACTTTATGGAAAAACAAGACCCACTAGTCCTCTTCAAAAATCTTAAGATTTAAAATAGAAGTGTTCATTGTCATATATATATATATATATATATATATATATATATATTATATATATATATATATATATATATATATATATATATATATATATATATATATATATATATATTTTTATATATATACAGAGAATATATTTAAAATATATATATATATATATATATATATATATATATATATATATATATATATATATATATATATAAGTATATATATATATATATATATATATATATATTGTTATATATATATATAGTTAGTAGGTATATATATATATATATATATATATATATATATATATATATATATATATATATATATATATATATATATATATATATATATATAAATATGTATAAATATATATATATATATATAGTTATATATATATATATATATATATATATATATATATATATATATATATATATATATATATATATATATATATATATATATATATATATATATATACTGTATATATCTTTCTCAGATATCAATCCTTTATTGCAATTACGTTATATTTGCTCTTTCATATGCACTGAAGAAGTATATAAATATGTATTTTTTTTGTTGTACCAACCATTAATTTTAAATTAAAGCTTATTACCAGCTAATTTGTTTATATTTGCATATTTATTTATTTATTTGTTTATTTTGTAACGCATATTTTTCATAAATCCTTCTTCATGTATTTATCAGAGTACTGTTTATTTTATATATATATATATATATATATATATATATATATATATATATATATATATATAATATATATATATATATATATATATATATATATATATATATATATATATATATATATGTTAAATTTCCAGACATTAGATGGGGAGGCTAATTTTTCGGTGCTGCAAACTGGTCGAACTTGCGATCATCCTTTTATAACTTTACATGGAGTAACTACTGCTTTGGTGGGAGAGGTTTTTCCTATTGAGAAGAAACATAACTGAGATGAATCTCTGCCATGGAAGCGTACATTCCAGTCTCTTTGCCATTTACCAAATTTCATAAACTTTTGATTGAATTTCCTTTTCTCCGTAGAAAGCATAGCAATATTTTCAGCTTTTAATTTCCTTCGATTCAAGGAGGAGAACTTCTCTAGGTAATTTCTACCTAGGATACGGACTAGGGATCGAACCCACGCCCTTGCCATGCGACTCTGTCGCTCTACCGATTGAGCCACGATATTTATTTAGGTTTATCACAATAAAAAATTCAGTTAGATTCTACAAACATTAATTACAGAGAGCTTGATAGTTATTCTCCATTTAGCTACCGTTGCTTAATCGGTAAAGTGACAGTCAGAAGGTAAGGGCCCGGGTTCGATCTCTCGCCCGGATCATAGGTAGAAATTACCTAGAGAAGTTCCTTTTCTGGAATAGGGTTGTGTAATTTTTTTTTGTACGTAAATTTGTTAGGGTGTGAGTGCGTGCGTTTTAAACTAACTAGATTTTTCAATTTTACATATTTATTGTAATATACGGTTTTAGCGTTTTAATCATTTACGTTTTTTTTTTGTAATGGAATAATTTTAATCTGATTTCACATTTGGTTTTCTGTCTGTTTGTTTTTGTCTGTTGTTTTTGTTTGGTTGTGTGTGATGGCAGGTTTGCACAGGCGCGGGCTTTCTATCGACTTTACTAACATCCGCGGCTTACAATCTAACTCTGCATCCGTGGAATACCACCTCTCTAACTCTAACCCAACCTTTTGCTCTTGTCTGAGACACAGATGGCTAAGAATTCATCCTCTAACTCGTTTAATATATCCAACTATAACTTATTTCATAATTTCCGTCTAAAGCGTAGAGTAACTGCCTATAAACATAAACACTTGTAACACTTCTCGACCAACTGAATCTTTAACTTCGATGTTCTGTGGCTTAAAATCTTTCTCTTCCTTCTACTACATAATCTTGTGCTTCTGCTACTGTTCTCCTAACAGAACAGATTTTCATGCCTTTTTTGAATATCTTACTACTTCTCACGAGACTGTTATATCTTCTCATCCAAATACTGAGGTCCTCTATTTAGGGGATTTCAATGTACACAACACTGAATGGTTGGGGTCCTCTCATACTGATTTAGGTGGGGAGGAGGCCGAATCATTTAGCATTCTCAACGATCTGGAGCAACTAATTAAAGAACCCACACACATTCCGGATCGTCCCAACCAATTCTTGAACACACTTGACCTATGTTTCACCACTAGTCCTTCTCTCTATAAATACACCACCTACGCTCCTATTGGTAAATCTGACCACAACCTTATATCTCTTAATTTTAATACTTTCTCCAACAGCTCCATCCTGCCTTACGCGTTTTTCTGGCACTTTAATCGGACCAATTGGGTTGCGTTGCTTCTACGTTAACTATAATTGGAATGACTGCTTTGTCTCTGGTGACGCTTCGACTTCTGCCGATAAGGTGGGATAAGGTCGTTAATGGGATGAGTAGGTTCATTCCTTTTTCGACTAAATCTTTCTCTCCCATAATCCATGGTTCTATCGTGCTTTGTTCTCTGGCCATTCAGGTTGAGAGAAAGTGTATCAAATGGAAAAATCTTCGTTCTCCTATCACCTTTAAGTTAATTCATTCAGATAGAAATCAAGCTGCAGGATATTCTTCGACGAGCAAAGCGAACTTTCATCAAACGAAAGCGTGCTAACCCCTCCTTGGTTCTCCAAATGACAAATCTTTCTGGCCTCTTGCCAAAAACATCTTTAACAACTTCTGTAAATCTGCCTTTCCTCCTCTTATTCGATCTGATGGTTCTGTTGCTAATTCTCCAACTGAAAAGGCCAATCACTTAGGCCTCCTATTTTCCCTCTAACTCAACCCTGACGATTCTGGGCATCCCTCATCCTCCTCCTTCTCCTCAGGTGTCCTATGCCTTGCCTGTGATTACATTTGATCATGCATGGGCCTGAAATCTATGAACGTTAGGGAGGCGGGTGGCCCGGATGGCAGTAAAGCCTGTGCTGGCCCCTTCCCTGTTCAACTATATTCTCTATGTCTCAATACTTACACTTCCCTCAGTGTTTGAAGCACGCACATGTCCAACCTGTTCCGAAAAAAGGAAGCCGCTCTGATCCTTCTAACTATCGCCCTATAGCTCTCACCTGTATTCTATCTAAGATCTTTGAAACCCTTCTCAACTCTCATTTCCTAGATCATCTGGAGTCTCATTTACTTCTTTCCGATCGCCAGTATGGCTTTCGGCGCTCGAGGTCTACTGGCGATATACTTCCTATCTTACTGATTTATGGTTTTCCGCTCTTAGGAACTACGGGGAGACTTTGGTGGTGGGGCGCTGGACATATCCAAAGCATTTGACCTGGTATGGCACGCGTCACCGTTTCAAGCTCCTCCTTGGGTTTCCTCCTCTCTTTGCTTACTTATCTCTAGTTTTCTTTCAAATCGCTCAATATCGGCTGTTGGTTGATGGGGCGACTTCTTCTTCCTTTTCTGTCAACAGTGGTGTTCCTCAGGGTTCTGTCTTATCTCCTACTTTATTCCTACTTTTCATTAATGATCTTCTCACCTGCACATCTAACTCTATCCACTCATATGCCGATGACTCGACCCTTCATTCTTCAACTCATTTCAATTCTGCTCCCTCTTTTACTTCTAGAATTGCCTCTCGTCTTAATCTTTCCGATTCTATTCTCGCTGATCTGGATAGAATTTCCGGGTGGGGTCGTCTGAACCTTGAAATTCAATTTTTAAAAACTCAACTTCTGCAAATCTCCTTCCCTTCTAACTTTCTCTATCTCTTTCGACGGTTCTCTCGTTTCACCTGTTGACAATATAAACATCCTTGGACTTAACGTAAACAAAAAAATGTCTTGGAAACCTCACATCACAACGGTTGCTAGGGCGGCTTCAAAGAAGCTGGGAGTTCTGTTTAGACTGCGAGACTTTTTTTCCTCTTCTCAGTTACTCCAGCTATACAAGGGCCTCATCCGCCCTTGTATGGAGTACTGCTCTCATATCTGGGGCTCTGGTTTCACCCGGCTTCTGGATAGGGTCGAGTCAAAGGCCAAAAGGCTTATAAACTGTTCTGTACTTTCCAGTTCACTTGACCCTCTATCTCTGCGGCGCGATGTTGGTGCTTATCTCTTCTAGGTACCACAGCGGCAAGTGCTCGAGGGAACTTATCACTCGCGTACCACCACCTTTACGTCGCCCTCGTAGCACAAGGGGTGCTGTGTCTGCACATGAGTTTTGTGTTGATATTGGTAACTCCAGGCTAGTTCGCTGCGGTGCTTCCTTTCCTGCCACCTCTGTTCTGTGGAATTCTCTTCCATCTTCTGTTTTTCCTGCTGA
>JABUQX010143466.1:10000-19627 GCA_015478945.1 Trachelipus rathkii | reverse complement strand
GAGGCCAATGAGGTCAAGTGAGTGCCACACAGTGCCAAGTGAGTGCCACAGTGCCAACTGAGTGCCACTTTTCTCAAGCCTTTTCTAGCCTCTCCGAATAGCCCTAATATGGGTGTCTACCTCTAGGTTATAAGGTATGAGGAATCGATTGGTGTATATTACAAGTTGCTAGGATGCTTCCTACTATGAGTTAGTCTTTTTCTAACACTTATACACACTATGTCACTTATACACACATACACTATGACACTTATACACACACACTATGACACTTATACACACTTACACTCGTCCATAGACACTTACACTTACACTCACACACTTGATATTTTGATGCCTCAACTTTGATGCCTCAACTTTGATGCCCCAGCATTAATGCCTCAGCATTGATGCCTCAACATTGATGCCTCAACTTTGATGGATTGATGCCAAGCATTGATACATTTTCTAACCTTTCTAGCCTTTTCTACCCTGGCCATCCAAAGAACATAGCTACATTGATGTCTTCCCTAGTTCATAATTGAACACCAAGGCGCCGCGCCTCCGCGCAAAGACAGTCAACCCCCACCCGCAGGTGCGACCGCCGCGTCCCCGCCCGCCGCGTCCCCGCCCGCCGCGTGCGCCCACAGGCGCAATATTTCCGCGTTCCCGCCTGGCGCGTGCACCCGCAGGCGCAATATTCCCGCACGAATGAAAAATATATATACTATAAGTCATTCATTTTTATTTCATACTTAAACATTTCAAAGAATTTCTTTTCAAATATACTATGAGTCATTCATTTTTATTTCATACTTAAACATTTTTATTAAAAACATTTTCGCGAACCTAAAACTGTAACTCATTACAGACCTATTATTTAACACATATATTTATTAACATTATTTTTACTTAATATTTTTTACTTAATACTTTTTAATTTATAAATTTTAAAAATTGTATGTAAGAATAGAAAAATCCAGAGGCCCTAGATATAATCATTTTATTTTACTACAACTACATGAAATTTTATTAAAAACAAATACTTTACATACCTTAAAGCTGTAACAAATCAATAGAGGTGTTACCTAGTAACAAAGGGATTAGTATGCTTTGTTTTACTGTTTACTGTTTTAACTCATATGTTTTACTGTTTAACCCATATGTTTAATACTGCTTTAATTACATACATTGCATTCTAAAGCAGTAAATCAAAATCAATAGAGGTGCTACCCAACACCTAAGGGATTAGTATATGCTTTTGTTTTACCGTTTTACTGCTTTAACTCGTTTTACTACTTTAACTTTCTGCTTTTACTGCTTTAACTTTCTGCTTTTACTGCTTTAACTTTCTTCTTTACTGTTAACTTTCTGCTTTACTGTTTTTAACTCTCTGCTTTACTGCTTTAATTCATTGTTTTACTGTTTAACTCATATATTTATTAACATTACATACCTTAAACAGTAAATCAGTAACTAATAGAGGTGTGACCTCCAACACTATAATGATTAGTATGCTTTTGTTTTACTGGTTTTTTACTGTTTTTAACTCATATGTTTTACTGCTTTAACTCATATATTTTTACTGCTTTAACTCATATATTTATTAACGTTACATACCTTTAAAGTAAATCAGTAAATCAATAGAGATGTGACCTAACAATGGTGGGATTAGTATGCTTTTGTTTTTACTGCTTTACTGAGCTTTAACTCATGTTTTACTGCTTTAACTCATATGTTTTACTGCTTTACTCATATGTTTTACTGCTTTAACTCATATATTTATTAACATTATGTTTTATTTTTTTTTTAATACTTTCATTTACTATATTTTTTTTTTTATTTATTTTTATGATTATTATTTTATTATTTTTATTATTTCTATTTTATTTCTTATTATTATACTTGATGTTATTTACTTCATGCCTATTGTTATTATTTAGAACACATACATTCACTATGACACACACACTTACACTTATACACATTCACTATGACACTTTATACAATAATATTCACTAGCACATTTTTTATGGGAATATACTCCTCTCATACTCAGATGTTATGCATTCGGCAACCATCGAGAATATCTCCCTTGGTTTGTACTAAACACTGATATAGAGGTATGAACTTACATACTTCTATGTAATTTTGAAGTATAATGATATGATACCAATACTGGAAATCCATAAAGAGAAATTACGGTTTGTACAATGAGGGGAAGTTTATTATGCATGTACACACATTGTGTATTTAATTAATTAATATAGTAATTATGTAATAATATTTTAGATTAAACAACTCATAACTTATACATAGAGAAGATTAAAACCGTAAAGACATACCTTGAAAAGGGAGGGAATGGGAACTTCTATGCATTAACTCTACGTCGTATATAGGTGTAACTTTAAGGCATATAAAACTTGTTTTACATTCCTTAAAGTAATAAGATCTTAAATGCATACCACAAAGAGGAACATGGCCTACGTCACAGCCGGAGTATTTGTTCTATTTCCCTCAAGGAATTATAACTTTAGGATAAATAAACCAAACTGCTTTTCTACAAAACAAAATGTTCTTTTCAAAACTAAATGTTTTTCAAGAAACTTTACCAGTGAAATGGTATTTTCTATAAATAAAATTAAAATGTTCAAGTAAGAAATAAAATGAACAAAATACAAAATGATGTAATGAAAGTTTACAACGGCGTATCATAAAGAAAATATTTTCGCGACCGCGTAGTAATATTACGCCGGCGGGTTCATGCGTCGGTTCCGCACCGGGTCGCGCTTTGCGGGCGTTTCTGCGCTTTGCTTCGTGATCTACCATAAACGAAGAATTAATTATTATCTATTCTAGTGAAATTAATAATTATTCCTCAATGTAAGTATTTATTATAAATATGATATACACTTAGTAAAAATAAACACTTTTAATACAAATCAGATAATTTGTGCACCGCTTAACAGCTAAATGACTATGATTTTAAAATGAGTTGGAGTCTAAAAGATAATAAAACACAACTCTGCTCAAATACAAGTTTAAAGAACAAAGTTAATTTTCAAAAGACGATAAAATAATTCTCGACCAATCACACGCGATGTCGTACAGAGATAAGTAATAACATGACCAATCACAAGTAAGGGAAAACATTTCCTTCTTACTTGCTTATAAAGGATCTTACCGATCCAGCATGTTTGTTTGAAATATATTTATAAAAATAATAATAATAACAATGATTCTTGTCTATACTGGAATTACCTTTTGACCTGGTATTAGGCTTAAATCAGCCTGGGATACAAAAAGGTTTATCCTAAATTTAGGCCTAAATTTAGACCTAACGTAGTTATTGCACCACATTTTACAGAAAAAGGTCAGTTTGAAATATATTTTGACCTGGTATTAGGCCTAAATCGCCCCGGGGTACAAAAAGGATTATCCTAAATTTAGGGCTAAAGTAGTTATTTCAACACATTTTACAGAGAGAGGTCAGTTTCGTATCTGTAAGGAGTGCGGGTTGTTGTGTTTTCTCGTGATGGATTGTCAATGTACAATCCTAATTATTTAAAAAACTTTGAAATATTTTTAGCTAACATCGAATGAATAATATAAATAAGAATAATTGTTATTTTTAAATAAGAACTTAGAAAGATTTTAATAAAAACATGTTATGTTAGCAGAGAAGAACTTATTTTGTTATTTTATACTTATTACATGGCTAAAGATGATGTAAAGCAGTAAGTCAATAGAACAAAACGTGGCATAGCTTGGTGTAGAGGGGTGTTAGGGGCTGACCTTACTGATTTACTGATTTATTGCTTTAAGGTACGTAAAATATATGTTTTTAATAAAATTTCATAAAATTTTAGTAAAAGTTATTTTAAAACTTGATAGTTATAAAATTTATAAACAAAAAGTATTAACAGTTAATAATAAATTCTTTGTTCAAAGATAATGATTGATTTATTATAGAAGTTTTAAGAAACTTTGAAATAATTTTAGTTATATTTGAATGAGTAATATAAATGTACGTGTTTAATTAAAACATAAAATGTTTTAATAAATATACTACATATGTGTGAGTGTGTGTGTGTGTGGGTGTGTGTGTGTGTGTAAGTGCAAGTGTCTATAGGTTAAGTAAATCTGTGGGCAAATCTGTGTGTGTAAGCCTGTGTGTGTGTGTAAATCTGTGTGTGAGTGTAAGTAAATCTGTGTGTGTAAGTAAATCTGTGTGTGAGTGTAAGTAAATCTGTGTGAGTGTAAGTAAATCTGTGTGTGTGTGTGTGTAAGTAAATCTGTGTGTGAGTGTAATGTGTAAGTGTCATAGTGAATGTGTATAAGTGTCATAGTGGAATGTGTGTATAAGTGTAAGTGTCATTGTGAATGTGTGTGTGTATGTGTACGTGTGTGTATAAGTGTAAATGTAAGTGTCTATGGGTAAATGTAAGTGTCATAGTGAATGTGTGTATAAGTGTCATAGTGAATGTGTGTATAAGTGTAAGTGTGTGTGTGTGTGTGTGTGTGTGTTCTAAATAATAATAACAATAGGCATGAAGTAAATAACACTAAGTATAATAATAAAAATAAAAATAAAATAATAAAAATAATAAAAATAATAATAATAATAATAAAAATAAATAAAAATAATAAAATAAATAAAAAGTATTAAAACAAAATAAAAAACATAATGTTAATAAATATATGAGTTAAAGCAGTAAAACATATGAGTTAAAGCAGTAAAACATGAGTTAAAGCAGTAAAACATGAGTTTAAGCAGTAAAGCAGTAAAACAAAAGCATACTAATCCACCCCCCTTGGTGTTAGGTCACATCTCTATTGATTTACTGATTTACTGCTTTAAGGTATGTAACGTTAATAAATATATGAGTTAAAGCAGAAACATATGAGTTAAAGCAGTAAACATGAGAAGCAGTAAAGCAGTAAACAAAAGCATACTAATCCCCTGTTACATAGGGTCACACCTCTATTGGATTTACTGATTTACTGTTTTAAGGTATGTAATGTTAATAAATATATGAGTTAAAGAAAACATATGTAGAGTTAAAGAAAAGCTATGAAAGTTAAAGTAGTAAAGGTGAGTTAAACAGTAAAGCAGAGTGCTAAAGCAGTAAAGGTGAAAGTTAAAGTAAAGCAGAAAGTTAAAGCAGTAAAGCAGAAAGTTGAAGTAAAGCAGTAAAACAAAAAGCATACTAATCCCTTTAGTGTTAGGTAACACCTCTATTGATTTACTGATTTACCGTTTTGGCGTGAATGTAATGTATGTGGAGTTAAAGCAGTAAAACATGCTGAGTTAAAGCAGTAAACATGAGGTTAAAGCAGAGCAAACAGTAAACAAAGCATACTATCCCTTTGTTGTTAGGTACCTCTATTGATTTACCGATTTACTGCTTTACTGATGTAATGTTTATGTTTTTAATAAAATTTGTACAATTGTAGTAAATAAAATGACGATTATATATCAGACACTTGATTTTTTCTTCTTACATACAATTTTTAAAATTTTATAAATTAAAAGAAAAAGTATTAAGTATTAAGTAAAAATAATGTTAATAAATATATGTAAATAATAGATCTGTAATGAGTTACAGTTTTAGGTTCTGCGAAAATGTTTTAATAAAATGTTTAAGTATGAAATAAAAATGAATGACTCATAGTATATTTGAAAAGAATCTTTGAAATGTTTAAGTATGAAATAAAAATGAATGACTTATGTATATATATTTTCATTCAGTGAATAAATATTGGTGCTCGTGGGATGTCATATGGGCGGACGCGAAACACAGTGCTCGCGGGGGCGCGCGGTGGCGGGACGCGGTGACGGGACGCAGGGGTCGTACCTGCAGGGGCTGACTGTCTTGCGCGGAGGCGCATGCCGGCGCCTTGTGTTCCACCATGAACTTAGGGAAGACATCAATATTATTGTACTTTGCGTAGGTGTAGAAAATAGAAAAGTGGTTAGAAAACAATGCTGCGGCATCAATCCATCAGTTGAGGCATCAATGCTGAGGCATCAATGTTGAGGCATCAATGCTGAGGCATCAATGCTGAGGCATCAAAGTTGAGGCACTTCAAAGTTGAGGCATCAAATATCAAGTGTGTGAGCAAGCGCGTCTGGACGAGTAAAGCTGTTCATGCGAAATGTAAGTGTCATAGAATGTGTGTAGCAAGGTCATAGTGTATGTGTATAAGTGACATAGTGTGCATAGTTAGAAAAAGACTAACTCATAGTAGGAAGCATCCTAGCAACTTGTACATACACCAATCGAATCCTCATACCTATAACCTAGGGGCAGACACCCATATTAGGCTATTCGGGCTCAGGGGAGGCTAGAAAAGGCTTGAAAAAGTGGCACTCAGTTGGCACTATGTGGCACTCACTTGGCACTATGTGGCACTCACTTGGCACTCATTGGCACTCACTGGCACTCATTGGCACTCATTGGCACTCACTTGGCACTCACCTGGCACTCACCTGGCACTCATAGAATAATCATAGAACACTAATAGAACATCCCTAGATACATAATGTCTAATGGAACGAAATATATGACGGGTGGGACACGAGTGGCCAAAATTAAGGCAATAAAATTGACCCATGCAGTATCTGGCAGGGCTGAAGGCCGAAATATCATGGTCAAACAAGGTTAAGACATCAAAAAGGCCAAGTCCCTAAAGGAAGGACAAAAATTACCATGGGTCAAAATTGACCCATGGTATCTGTCAAGGGAAATATTATGGTCAAACAAGGTTAAGACATCAAAGGGCTAAGTCCCAAAAGGAAGGACAAAAAATTAGGGCTGCCTAAGACCCATGGTATTCGGCAAGTGAAGGCCGAAATATCATGGTCAAACAAGGTTAATAAAAGGGGCTAAGCCCTAAAGGAAGGACCAAAAATTAACGTGGGTCAAAATTGACCCATGGTATCTGGTAAGCTTTGGAGAAGAAAAGGTCAAGGACAAAAAGGTAAAGACATCAAAAATAGGGCTAAGCCCCGATGGCCAAAAATTAGGTGGGCCAAAATTGACCCATGGAAGACCCAAAGGGTTGGTCGAAAAAATTAGGTCTGCCGAAAATTAAGGATGTCCAAGCAACCCTTCTTCTTCAAGGTCAAAATTAGGTTGGCCAAAAAAATTAGGGTTGCCAAAAATTAGGGTTGCCTAAAATTAGGGTTACAAAAATTAGGTTGCCAAAAATTAGGCTACAAAAATTTAGAGCTACAAATTAACAGGGCCAAAATTGACCCATGGAAGATCAAAGGTTTGGTCGAAAAAAGGTCAAGGGCAAGTAAAAATTTGGGCCCAAAAAAGTGAAGGTCAAAAAAGGTCAAGGGCCAAAAAGGTGAAGGTCAAAAAAGGTCAGGTGGTAAATCCGCTGGTCAAATGACCAACACAGAATCCCCTCCTACTACTCACTATTGCTCCTCATATATATAAATGATTTAGGCCAGGGACTTAAATGTAAAAGGTTTCAAGTTTGTAGATCCTACCAATTACATACTTGCAGAAAGAGTATGGATGTGTATAAAGATTCAAATGATCTTGATAAACTTCTTGTGTGCAGATAAGTGGCAAATGAATTTGAATAGTAAAAAGTGTAAAGCTCTTCATCTAGATTACTCAATAGTTTTAACTACCATAAGAATGGGGATTAGCTTGAGTCTGTGGACTAAGAAAAATATTTAGGTGTATAAGCAGTAACTTGAAAGTAGCTAATCAGTGTTTGGAAGCAAGGAATAAAGCTAATAAGATGATAGGTATAATAAATCGCAATGTCATTAACAAGAGCAAGGAATTTATAAGTATGAACAATAGCTATGTTAGGCCAGTATTAGAGTATTGAACCCCTTATTTAAGTTTGGGCCCCTTATTTAAGGAAAGACATAGATATGCTAGAGAGAGTGCAACATAGAGAAACAAGGATGATTTCAGGATTTGAGGGAAAGAGCTATGAAGAGAGAGGCTGAAGGAGTTAATAATGCTTTCCTTAGAAAGGCGATTTCTCAAAGGGGACATGATACAAGTCTACAAAATATTTACATCTATTAATAAAACAGAGACCAATAAATTCCTTATATTACAAAATGGACGGGAGACCAGGGGGCAGAGTAAGAAAATTAAGAAGGCATGCCGTCTTGATATATGAAAGCATTCATTTAGTAATAGAGTTGCTAAATTTTTGGAATAATTTGCCACAGGAGGTTGAGTGTGACTCGATTGCAACATTTAAGAAAGGATTGGATAAGTATGTGGATGGTTTAGGTATCATATAGCATATTTTGACAAGACAAATTGGTGGTTTTTAGGTACAGTAGTTATTAAGGTTAAGCTGCATGCTCTGATTATAACAAAGTTATTAAAGCTTTTAGTGTGGTTAACATGTACTTTTAGCTTTAGTATTTTTCTTTTAGTTGTAGACTTTGTATGTGTATCCTATGTAAGTTACTGACAAGCCCTAAGGTGCTTTGTAGATTTGCATGAGCATGTTTGGTGACTGGCTCTATTAGCTTGACTGGGACAGTCTCGAAACTCGATAGGCCCATGTGGTTTTTTTTACTCTCTTTATTTCTAAGGTTCTAATGTTCATGAATGACAGGCAAATTTAGTTATAAACAAAGAATGCAATATTATCAAGTTATAGAGGTGAAAAATTGATTAATCTAACGACAAGAAATTGATATTAATTGATTACCATAATCAAATTTTTCCTATACTGTTTCCAGGGATAAAACAGTTACTTATTAATTCTATAAATTCTAATGATAGTATGTTATTATTACCATATGTATATTATGTATATATGTCTCCAAACATGCCACACTCAAAAACAAATATAAATAATTTGCTTAAGCATCTCATAAATATTATATTTCAGGCTGTATTTGTACTAAATTTCACATAAAAACTATTAAAAATGAGAATGGGAAAAATCTTATAGCATTTTTAAGCTGGAGACAACTAATTACCTTTCCGGAGGAAGCACAGTTGGGATTATTACATGAAACATTGCCACACCCATTTAACAACTGATTGTAATATTTTTTTATCAGTTGTGCTGCAGTCTTCTTTAAATCACAATCTGCCACATCATTTGATTCATGTAGATCTTGGAAATTGGAGGATGTACCAGAAGCACTGCAAAAAGAAGTGTATATATATATATATATATATATATATATATATATATATATATATATATATATATATATATATATATATATGTGTATATATATATATATATATATATATATATATATATATATATATATATATATATATATATATATATATATATATATATATATATATATATATATATATATATATATATATATATATATATATATATATATATATATATATTTTTTATATATATATATATATATATATATATATATATATATATATATATATATATATATATATATATATCTAAAAAAAATGTACTAACACATTGACTGCTTTTTGTTTTTTTCAGGTGTAACTACTGTAACAGAATGGCAGGAGATCAACTTAGCTTTGAAGAGAGAAAGTTTGTCCTTAAATGCTATTGGACCACCAGAAACGCCACGGAAGTGCAAAGACGGTTCAGAAGGGAGTTCGATAAACCGCCACCAACGCACCGGACCAT
>JABUQX010143466.1:0-5000 GCA_015478945.1 Trachelipus rathkii | reverse complement strand
ATTATAATATTGCTAAATGAATAATTAAAAGATACTCTCTAAAATGATGTACTAAAAATAGTTAAAATAATAAAAAGTCAATTTATGCAAACAATTCCGATAAAAATGCTCACTAGGCATCACTATTATAGCTAGCGATGGAACCTTGTTTAGTTAAAAAAATAGTTAATGAGTAGATTTCTTCTTGTAATCATACAATACTTTTGTGGTCATTCTGTTATATTAAATCTGTATTTAGTTTTGGTCCACCGCCATTTTGAATGTATTATAATCATAATTTTGATAAATTGTGTCTTTATTGATAATTTAATCATAATATTAAAAAACTGAAGCTAACTAGTCTAAAATATCAAAGTAATTTTTGGAAGAAAGCTATCCTTTTTCTTCCAAATAGTTTGAATAAGTAACAGCTGTTATAATAGAATTGTAGGTCAGGGTTGGCTAGGAAAAAAATTTGGGCCCAAAAAGTATTTCATAGTAAGTACCTGCTTTCTGCTTTTGATTGCAATATTTTAGGTGAGCGATTATAATTGTTTTTTATTATTAAAATTATAAATAGAATAAATTTTGTCTAGAAATTACTCTACTTATTTGCTAATATATATATATATATATATATATATATATATATATATATATATATATATATATATATATATATATATATATATATATATATATATATATATATATATATATATATATTACATACCTGTTTGAACTTTCCCCAACTGAAATTGAATTTTTATCTACGTTGTCACCCATTTGATTTAATAATATTAGTTATAACAACATTCAGGTACCATACAGGTTACACTCTTAAATATTAATCCCAAAAATATTTACAAGCTATCCTGAAAGCAAAGATATCATATTCTTATAATTATTTAGCTCAAAAAATCAAAATGATGTACTACTTGACATCTTATAATCTATAACTTTAAATATAAACTCCTTCTATTACTGATAAAAATTTAAAAAACAACCTTTTAATTCATAAATTGGGAGGGACCTTTTATAGCAGGTTATATATATATATATATATATATATATATATATATATATATATATATATATATATATATAGTTATATATATATATATATATATATATATATATATATATATATATAAAAGTGTCACTGTAGCGGTGATGCGTCGCCGCCTTTTCCAGAGGAATCTGAGGATCATTTTTGGACACATTCTTGGGCTATTATTCATCTCTATTACTCCACCCTTTTTCTTCCCTGGAGCATACTTCCAGGCACATGCCTCAGCCATCCTACTAAAAGCCAGGGATATAGAAGAAAATCCATGACATGACCTGGAATCAATGTATATATATATATATAAAATATTGAGAAGATATTCAATCCAATGCAGAAGATGTGATCAGTGGATCCATAAACATTGCTCACCTTTCACAACACTTCATCTTCTTACGTAAACGTCACAGTCAGGCACCCGTTGTTAAATCTTCAATTTCAGGAATTAATAAATGGGTGGGCTGCGGAAGGATACTTTGTTTACAAACAAATTTCTTTACAAAACATGTGTCGGAATGGCTTGTCAAAAGTTTTTAATATTTTAGTTAACTTTTATATTATGGATACTAATATATTGTATCATTTCATAAAATAGATACATATAAGTATAAGAGTATTGTTTACAATTGTCAGCTGATCCGACGGGCGTGCTCAGCCGTTTCCTGGTAGTCAAATTTCCTATTCTTTGATTGGTTAATGTAATTTTTTTTCAATTCGAAGCGTTTCTGAGTCGATTTTGCACACAGGCTGCACTCTGGCTTCGGGAAACACAGCTATTATTGATGGAATGATTAATCTGTCATCGTCAAAATCAGCATATTTTTTCTCAATCATCATTGCCATCATCATCATCAATTTTCTGCCAATTAAGTGAGGAAATATTACACTAGAAACTGGAGAAAGATTATATTATATTTCTGCATCATAATGTAAGAGCTCTAAATTTAAAGTACCAGAATTTTTGTTTGTCTGCCTAAGTTCTCACATATTAAACATTTTTAAAATCAATGTTTTGAAAATACTTACTATATATTAAATGATTGATTAGCTCTTGCTTTGGATATACAGTGACATGTAATTTTTTAGAGTCTATGGGGGAAATTCCCCAGATGTTTGTAGGTTATAAACATAAAAACTGTTAATGTGACTGCGAGTTTCAAATTATTTGTTTTATTTCTTTCAGAATTTCTGGTTTTGGAATGCTTTTGAAGTGGAAAATTTGTTATATCAAAATGCCACAAAAATGCGTAAATTTAGTGAAAATTTTTTGTTACATACTGTAGGTGGTGAAAAAACATTTTCATCACAAACGCAATCTGATGCCTCTTGTGAAGACTGCTTATCAGCATTATTTTGGAATGAAGGTAGGGGACCAAGATAAGTCATGGGCTCCACATATATGTTGCAACTCTTGTTCAGTTATAATAAGAATGGCTGAAAAATATAAAACAATGTATGGCATTTGCTGTGCCTATGGTTTGGTGGGAGCCTACAAATCATACAGATGACTGCTACTTCTGCTTGGCTCCAGCAATAAAGGCAGGATTGCCAAGAAAGAATAGAGGAAGTGTCAAATACCTGAATCTTCCATCTGCTATTCAACCTATTCCACATTCAGATAGTCTACCAGTTCCTACTCCACCTCAACATTATGAGCTTGAAGTAGAAAATGAAGACAGTGCTGAAGAAAAAGAACCCAACAAGCCTTCCACATCCTATGACTAGGGTTTTGAAAAAAAGTTTTTTTCAAATCGTGTTTTTTTCAAGAAAAAAACGTTTTTTTCAGTTTTTTTTTGTTTTTTTCATTAAATGTATTTTTAAAAATATAAAGAGGCTAATATGATATTTCACTTGAATATTTTCATTTTTCAAATATAAGGATACTTGAAATTAAACAAATATTCCATTATGACTTACAAAATAGCAGAACTACCTTTCTCTTATATTTTATCAATTGTTTTCGTTACAATTTAAAGTAGGTTGTAGCCTGCAGACTGCTGTTTGTAGGCTTCTACTTACTAATTTAACTATGTATTTTACATTTGTATCATATAATCATATTTATAATTTACTTTTAAATATTAATGTATATATATTATATTATATATTATAT
Source organism: Trachelipus rathkii (assembly GCA_015478945.1). Classification (NCBI taxonomy): domain Eukaryota; kingdom Metazoa; phylum Arthropoda; class Malacostraca; order Isopoda; family Trachelipodidae; genus Trachelipus; species Trachelipus rathkii. Next base: position 1,842 of record JABUQX010143466.1, on the reverse strand, counting down.
ATTATATATGAGTCTGAATGACAAAACTCAAAAGTGACTTAAGGGATGCAAATGAAATAATAACAATATTGAAATTAAAATTATACCAAGATTGTAAATGAAGGAGGATGAGTGAATGACTAAATTAAATATCTGGCTTTGGAATATCGACTTTTAATTCACTAATCACTAGTCCCTACTCCCCAGACCCCAGTCACTACTGAGTACTGACTACTGTGCTGTGACTACTGTCAAAATCATTATCACTGGGCTCATCAGCGTGATCAGCCACATTTAATTTTGATATGACTGATAAGTCTGATATCTCAGTCGTATGAAGTATCGTGTGATAATGACAGTGGTGAAGGAGCAGAGGCAGTAACAGAACTTAGGCTTAGCTGCCTTAGCATAATCATCTCTCTCAGTTAGCAAATTTTCAGAATTTCCTAGTTCTAGATTATGGGCAATAAATACTAGTTTTGCAACGTCTATACAACAAAAGTTATATTTCATGCGAGGGCCTTTGCTACCTTTTATTTTCTTAAAAAGTATAGTCACACGACTTTTTGCATGTGGCATTTCTAAATTCTGATTAAATAATTATGATCAAAATTGTTACTGAAAGCTGAAACAGAGTAAGAAAACATTAATGAAGCCACAAACAAAATATTATGAATATCAAAATTCAGAATATAAAATAAAAATATGGAAAACCCATAAAAATTTTGAACACAAACTCAGAGGCTTCCACCTTGTAGGAAATTGGAACCAAAAAATGTCCAAATTAGATCATATTTGCTAAAATTTATAATATAATTGTTCAAACACGTAAATTCCATAACTTAATTGAAAAAAACACAAAAAACAAATTTTTACTTGTTTTATCAGGCTGTTTTTTTTTATGAAAAACAAAAAAAAACGTTCTTTGGGAAAAAAATGAGCTTGTTTTTTTCCTATCCCAGCCCTACCTATGACCCAGATTTTGAGGTAAACGATGATACACAGCACTGACTAAGTCAAGCCGAACAGAGTGATCTCATTCAAGACCTCAACTTGTCAAAGGAGAAGGCAGAACTTCTAGGGTCAAGACTACAGTAATGGAATCTTCTCCAATGTGATGTCAGGGTCTCACAGTACAGAAATCATCAGAGGAATTTGATTCCCTTTTTTGAAAAGAAAAACAATGGTTGTTTGCTGCAACATTAATGGCTTGATGAAATGTTTGAATTTGAACCATTATCCAACTGAATGAAGGCTTTTCATAGATTCCTCCAAGCTTAGTTACAAAACGGCAACCATCTTCCTTCTATTCCTGTTGATCATTCAGTTCACATGAAGGAGAATTATGCAAAGATGACAGCCCTCCTCGACTCAATGAAATATGGTGAACATAGGTGGAAAATCTATGGTGATCAGAAAATCATCGCTGTTCTCTTAGGATTGCAACAGGGGTACACTAAGTACTACTGCTTTTCATGTATGTGGGACAGTAGGGATAGGAAAACACTACATTCAAGCAGACTGGCCTGCAAGAAATCTTGACTTTAGTGAGAAAAATGACATTGCTGAGTCTCTCATGGACCCAAAAGATGTTCTTCTTCCACCCTTTCACATAAACCTGGGTCTTTAAGTGCTTATAAGACAAACTTCCTAGATTGTGTGATGCAAAGGTTAAGGAAGGTATTTTTGTTGGGTCACAAATATGACAACTTGTTAAGGATCCACGTTTGACCGAGTTTTGGAGGGGGAAAAAAAAATAAAAGCTTGAGAAGCTTTAAGTGATGATAACCACACACAGTTAGTGACAATACTTCTGGAAAAATACCATCAACTTGGATGCAACATGTCCCTTAAAATCCATTT
>JABUQX010143464.1:27500-31918 GCA_015478945.1 Trachelipus rathkii | reverse complement strand
TATATATATATATATATATATATATATATATATATATATATATATATAGAAAGAGTATATATATATATATATATATAGGTTATTATTGCTATATATATATATATATATATATAAATATATATATATGTTATATATATATATATATATATATATATATATATATATATATATATATATATATATATATAAAAAGTATATATATATATATATATATATATGTATATATATATTGTATTTATGTTAATCGACTGTCGTCTGGATAGGAAGTATTACATAAAACAGTACAAACCAAATTTAAGAAAGGTAAAAATGTGCGCGTTAATATTTTGCTTTTGATGTTTCTATGAAAGGACCCGAAAAATTATTATTAGGAAAATTATTCCATTCATAGGAGTTGACCCTTCGAGATTTTGTTAGGGTGAATTTTGCTTTGCTCAAGGTTTGTGCCCTGTTCCTAAGGAGCTTCGTTGACCTCATATAATAGAATCGGTATATAAATTATTAACAAATTAAATCGGGTGCATCAAAATGTTTCACTGTTCTTTTTGAAAATTATATATATATATATATATATATATATATATATATATATATATATAGCATATAGCAAAGAAATATATATATATATATATATATATATATATATATATATATATATATATATATATATATATATATATATATATATATATATATATATATATATAATGCGTTTACATTTAATTCTTGAAGATGATCTTTTGGACCAATTCCAGAAAGCATCAAGAGTTGAGGAGTGTTTAAAGCTCCTGCAGACAATATCACTTCCTTCCTTGCAAGAACCTCATGATATTCACCGTATCTGAAGAACTGAACACCGTAAGCACGATTGGTGGAAGGGTCAATCAATACCTAAAATGTAAATTTAATTGAGTATATTATTTTGTGACTTCAAATTTAGTACAATCTTCGGATGTAGGTGCGAATTAAGATTTGAATCCGGATGTCATTGTGGAAAAACTGTAAATATTGGTAAATATGAGATATGAATTATAATTATTTATCTTTTTAAAGTATGTATTTATAATAACGTTAATTTATGTTAAATATTTAGTTACTAAAGTGAAAATACTATTACTGAAGGAAAGGCTCTTGTTGGTTATCTGCTTCCAGTTAAGTTTAAGTAAATTTTTTTTTAACCTGCGATATCGAACAAAATGTACAACAGCGTATGTTGCCAGATGCATTATTTTTTCTAAGCAATGCAAAGTGAAATATTAAAATAAATATAAAAATAAATTACGTCAATTGAGGTTATGATACGTTAAGTAGGGTTATGTTGAGTTACGTTAGTTTACATAGATTTAACTTTTTTTTAAATATTTTTAAAGGTGTGAAGTTGTTTTATTACTATAGTTTAAATATGACTCTACACAATTTTATTTCACTTTTATGAAATGTGTTCGAATCCATGCAATTGATATGTATATGGAGGTGGAGGCAGATAAACGACATGATCCGAAGGAAAATTTGTATTTTTTTTTTAATTGCTCCCAGAGCATGTGTGTGTCATGAGTTCCCTTTCCTTCACAAATATATACATATTTTATTATTATATATATATATATATATTATTATACATATTAGATATATTATTATTATTATTATTATTATTATTGTTTTTATTATTATATATATTTCATATTATTACATTATTCTTTATATATATATATTTTTTATAATACTTATATATATATAGCATATATATATATATATATATATATATATATATATATATATATATATATATATATATATATATATATGTATATATATAGGTTATTATATATTATATAATAAAGAAATATATATACATATATACATATATAAAGATATTTACAATATAATTATACTACATATGTTAGATATGAGTATACGGAGATAAAGATTATTACATATATATATATATATGCCTACATATGCAGGAACTTCTGCTATATTCAACAAGGGAAAGAAATACAAATCAAACGATTATGATTTAATCGATTTTTTTCGATTATTTCAAGCAATATAGAGCGACAAGGTTGCCAATAAGTTTTTTTTATTTTTTTAAACTAAAGGAATACCCAAGATTAAATCGCCAAGATGTCAAAGAGTCAGGGTCTCTCGGCTCAGCGGACGATGGGGGGACTTCGTCCCCCCTCTGTCCCACCGTCGGCTCGAGCCCCTTAATAAAATAAATAAAAAAAAAATGGAAACAAAATTAACATATAAAAATTAACATGATATAAAAAGCAACATGTGGCAACTTTTTCTCTTTTATTGGAGTTGAAGTTAACACGTCACAGTGTATGGTTAGACGATTAGGGTTCAGCGATATTTCGATATGTAACATTTTTATGTAACATCCTTTAAAGGAAGTGCCTATATATATATATATATATATATATATATATATATATATATATATATATAGGTTATATATATATATATGTATATATCTTTATAAAGTATATATATGAAAAGAGAGAGATGTATATATATATATATATATATATATATATAATGTTACATATTTCTCCAGGGGCACTGTGTGTACAAGATAATCAGAAACCAACATTCACTGAATCAAAATTTTTTATTTTAATCAATTTAATCTCAAAAAAAAAAAAAAAAAAAAAAGGTTTTCTTTCGGTATACAGAGCGAATGTTTGCTTCATTAACTGCTATTTGCGTAAGAAGAATCAGTGTTTGTGCCTTATTTATTTTTCCGAAGATCTTGCATTCAATGATTGAAATAAAGAGAGGATTAGAACATTTGAGCCTTGTGGAGAATTTTCGAAAATCGTGTAATATTTTTTCGGATTTACGATTTCGATTTTAGTTTCAATACAGTAATGACTATTCTTAGTTTGAAAGTTATGAAGCTTAAATTCATTCCCTAAAGAAAATTTAACCTATAATTTCATATAAATCTTATTTAATTCTTTTTACCAGCAAAAGTAAGTTTTCAAGCTGTTACTTTTAGTTATTTCAATTTTTATAATGAAAAACATGATTCATTATAAATTATATAAATGCCAAGAACCTCTTCTGTTTTACGACTCCGTCTTTTTAGATTTTTTTTGTTTTTTTTAATATATTTCTAGTATATGATCCTAACAATCAATTTAAGTGGTAACAGACATGATTCAAAAATATATAGCAGTAACCTTTTATGTTTTGCGACTCCGTCAGTTTTAATTTTTTTTTTTTAACTAAAGGAATACCCAAGGGTAAACCGCAAAAATAGCAGGAGTCAGGGTCTCTCGGCCTTCCGAGAAACGACAGGGTAGGAGTATTTCCGGGAGAGGTCTCCGAACCCGCCTTTGGCATTTGGGTATCGCGGGGTTCGCCCTCCCCTTACTGGGTAAGTGAAAAACGTCCAACCTTCGGTCCCCCGCCTTTTCCATTTGTCTCCCACTTTTTTTAACATTTTTGTAATACTGAGTTTATACGCTTGATTTCAAATATGTAATTGGTTTTTCTGTATGTGTCGTACTTTTCGAGATATTTTCATTTTTTTGGAAACAATATTTAAATCATAATAATAATTTCCCTAAAGAAATTATTTAAAAATAGGGCTTTGAACTTTTGAATCATGTCCGTTACAACTGAAATTCATTGATTGTATTATATAGTAGCAATATATTAAAAAAAATAAAATAAAAAATAACTGATGGAGTCGCAAAACAGAATAGGACCAATGCCAAAATAGTTTTACCTTGGTAACGTGAGAGTGTTTTGCAATATCTAAATTTTTCCTTTTTCCAGCAGGAAGGAGAAACGCTTTGTTTGTTGAACATCGATGACCATCTCGTATATTATACTGTCCAATTGAAAACACTAAATATATATATATATATATATATATTTATATATATATATATATATATATATATATATATATATATATATATATATAAAGAATAATTTTTTATGTATATATATATATAATATATAACATATATATTTTTTTCTATAAAAATATAAAACATAATAACAAATAAATATCTATATATATAAATATATATATATATATATATATATATATATATATATATATATATATATATATATATAACATATATATATATAAATGAACTTTCGTTCTGTATGTACGTATAGGTGAACTGCGTGACGTCATACTCTGACGTGAGAGTTTGCGTAAGTGACGTATACTCTGACGTCAGACTCAGCGTATGTTATATTTGTGAGTTTATATATATATATAGCAACAGCAACAATATATCATATATATATATATATATATATATATATATGCTATATATATATATATATATATATCATATATATATGTATATATATAATAACCATTTCGTATGTTGATATGAATTATAAAATCTGGCAATAGATGCAATATCGTAAGAGACCCGACA
>JABUQX010143464.1:17500-22500 GCA_015478945.1 Trachelipus rathkii | reverse complement strand
TATAATAACTACTATATATATATATATATATAATATATATATATATATATATACTTATATATATACTCTTCTTCTTTCTATATATATATGTATATATATATATATGTATATATATATATATAAATATATATATATATATATATATATATATATATATATATATATATATATATATATATATATATATATATATATATATATATATATATATATATATATATATATTTTATATATTTTTATATATATTTTAAATAAATTTATTAATTTATCAGATACTGAAATTTAATTAAATAATTTGTATAAAGTATAAACATAAAATTATTAAAATAATTAAATACATGGATAAGTTTGTGACTAGGACCAGAGGTGTTTCTGGAGACAGTTCAGCCGCTGCCAGTAGTAGCTTAAGGAGCAGCTCTCCCATTTTAAATGAGAGCTGTGACATGGACAGCCAAAGATCTCTTACTGATCCTGTCACTGTAACCCTTGATTGTGAGGAGACGAGGGATCCTGGAAACCAAGGCCAAGAGGGCAACGAGGATGCCGTCAAAGAGTTGAAAAGCTATTTGCTCACTCTTGAGAGGTAAGAAACTCGCCTCCATGCTAAAGGACTAAAGACTAAAGACTAAAGAGCATAGTAAAGAGTAAAGACTATACCAAATTAAATCTTTAAATAAAATCTAGTAATTTTTTTTGAATTTTTTCATGATTGAACATTTAAATATGAAATTACAATAGTCAAATTCAAAAAAATTAAAAACTTCTATTTATTTCAGTTTCTTCATCTTTGAAAATTTTTTGAGGACTGATGAGAAAGTTGATGGGGTGTCTCTTAGGAAGATTCACACTGGTGTTGCCAAGTGTAAACATCCTGCCTGCAAAGGGAAGAAGGGGCTTTCCTACAGCACCCAGACAAGGTCCACCTCAAGCAGCATTACAAGCATGTAGTTTAAATAATTCTTAATTAAATAATTTAGATAAAAGATCACAACAACTAACTGGTGTTGCTAGTTAATTAGTTATCAAGATTTAAACACTCTTGTATAAAGTCTTGATACTTTTTACAAATGTTATCAAAGAAAATTAAAAAATTTGTAATTAAAGTTTGTATTTATTTTTATATACCAGATGCACAATGACCTTCTCCCTCACCTCTCTGCAGCCATTGAAGGGCTTAGCAAGCGCGGTCGCTCCAGTTCAAGGGAGAGTGAGTCTCACAAGCGTCAGATGTCTCTGGATGAGAGCTTCAGGTCAAAGTTCAGCCAGCAGAGAGCAAGACAAAGGTTACTCAGATGAAAAATTCAGAAACATAATTAGTTATTTTTAATTGGACTCAATTTTTTTAAATGGGTATATGAGCGACTTAGCATCTTCACGTTTAAAAATATTTTATTAAAATTTAAAATATATTGATTTATTAACTTAATTACTTTTTCATCATTAGATTGGTCATTCATTCAATGATGCCACTGGATTTAGCTGATGATCCTTACACGAAGGAGATGTTTTACCTCATTAATCCCGAGTTTCATCCCACCTCAAGGAGGACTTTGAGCAGGGATATTGAAAAGCTGATGCAAAAAGGGAAGACTCGACTGATAAACAACCTCTTCCACCAGAAGTGGGTGGCCACTACAGCCGACAGTTGGACCGCCCACAATAGGTCCTTCTTGGGAATGACAGTCCACTGGATTGACAGGGTCAACCTCAAAAGGTGCCATGCAACTTTGGCGGTCAGGGAGGTGAAAGTAAGAAAATTAAAAAGTTAAATTTTGTCATTTTATACCTTAGTCTCATAACCATAAGAACATATGAGGTGTAAATATTATTTAATTTACAGACTAAAACAATAAAATTATTGTCTTTAGGAAAGGCAAACTCACCAGTTACTGGGAAACTAATCACAGAGATTCATCATGAGTTTAGCATCCACGGTAAGGTGAAGGCCACCACTACGGACAATGACACCAACTACGTGGCAGCCTTCAACGCCTTTGGTGAGTCCAACCAGGACCAGGAGAACCTTCCTATGGACCCTGATTATCCTGACTTGGAGATTGTGGATCTCCAGGAGCTCCTGAGGGCTGAGGGTGACAACCCAAGTCTGCCGCCTCAACACCGCTGCAGGTACTTAGAATTCGTGAAAACTAGTGCTAAATGCTACTAATATATATTAATAATATTATTAAGTAATAAGTATTAACAAATAAAAATTTGTCATTTAAGATTTAACTAATAATCTTTGAATTTCTTGAATTAAATATCTTATTGTTTCAGTGCTCACACACTCAATCTGTTGGCGACAACAGATGTGAGTGATATACAGAGCTGGAGCAAGGGGGGCTCACAGTGGAGGAGGACCATAGCTAAGATCCAGGCCCTGTGGAACCTTCAGAACAGGGCCCCAGTGGTGGCCAACCAGATCAAGATTGTCGCAAAAAGAAAACTGAAGACTCCTGTGGTGACAAGGTAGTAGTAGTTACTATTAAAAAAAGAAATTTAGCGTAAGAAATTGTTGCCAATTAATTATAGACAAGTTCATTTTATAAGTTTTTGATATTTTATATAAAGTTATATTTATTTCTGCAGATGGAACTCCCTATATGATAGTGTGATGGTCCTTCTGGAGGTTTTAAGGGTCGAAACCAAATGGATGCCATAAACACCATCCTCATCAAGCAGCCCAAGGGAGGTTCCCCTCTCACAGGGGTAGACGTCGAGGTAAATATAAAGTATTTTTAAAGTAGTTTAATTGCTCTTTTAATATTTTTATTTATAATTTAATAAATTTATTAAATTATAAATCTCCTCACAAACCTAAACCCCCTCCATTAATCCCTGTTCTGTACCTGTACCATCGCTCTTGCTTGCCCAACACTCTTATATCGCTACTTCGTAAACAATCTCTAACTGAATATATCCACCTTTTTTTCCGGTCGTCCGACAGGCAAAACACTCTCACATGTGCTCTTATACACTTTCTTAACCAATATGGTGTTCTCCACCTTCTCCACATGTCCAAACCATCTTACAAAATCCTCATCAAATTTGGCAGTCTTTTCCCTTACCCGCAAGACACGCTTCCATGATAAACTCGTTCCTCATCTTATCCAATCTCCTAACTGCCAAGAACGTCCTCAGATTGTCCATCTGTACAACCCTCACTCTTGATCTATTCGCCCTATTCCATACAGATACCTCGCTCTCATGCTCCCATTTTATTAATAATCAATTATGCTTACGTAACTAAGCAATATATTAATTTTCACTCTTTCAGGTCATGAACGAGTACACATTGGTCATGCAACCTGTGGCGCAGTGTCTTGATATGCTTCAGGGGAGAAAAGGGCATACATATGCACCCTCCTACCCCAACTTTGGTTGATGAAGACCAGCCTTGAGGAGAAGAGTGAAAATATTCATCTTGTGTATGCAAGGCCACTAGTACAGGCCCTCCTCAGTGGCTATGAAAAGAGGTTTGGCCACCTCTTTCAAAATAGGGATCTCCTTATGGCCACTGCCCTTCACCCCTCCTTCACCCTTAAGGCCCTAGAAAGCATTGCACCTGACATGGTGGAGGAGATCGGGGACAGGATTACCCGGAAGATAGGGGATTCCATCAAACCCACTGAGAAACAACAGCAGCGTCAGCTTGGCCAGCCAACAGAAAAAGAACCCCACAATTCAGACGCACTCCTATTCAGTAAATTGTTTTCTAGAGTATTGGTACGCAGAGCAAACCAGCAACAGGATGTGGAAATCGTCATACGAAAGTGGAGGAGTGGGTGCCCTCTCAAGAAGATCCGAGCTGTTCCTGTTTCCCAAACCAGCATAGGGAGATATGGATAGATCTATTTATAAAATATAATACCCCCATTCCTAGTTCAGAAGCTGTGGAGGGGTGCTTCAGAGCGGGGGGGGACATCCTCAGGGCCAAGAGATCGTCCTTGAAGGAGGAAAGGTTTGAGGACCTTCTTTTCCTCAAAGGAAATATGGACCTCCTGCAGGAAGTGATTAGCCAGGAGGACATGGAGGAGGAAGAGGACCTATAGCTATGAAAGTATTTAACTATTTATGTAGTTAACATTTAATAAAAAAATTAAATATATCTGTTTTACTATCTTATAAAAGGTTTAAAATGTAAAGGCATGCTTTCGTTATCGCGCAAAAGTTTACTTTGTAATTTAACGGTATCGCAGTAGGATAGCCGAATAGCCGCATAGTTAATGCCGCACTGAGGTTTTCAAAAATGCAGTCGGATAGCCGACGACGCACTAGTTAGGTGGCAAAGCCGAATAGCCGATGACGGACCTCGAAAAATTATAGCCGCGCCAACTCTGCTCTCTCCCGCTCTCTCTCTCTCTCTCTCTCTATATATTAGTAACATATAAATATATATATATATATATATATATATATATATATATATATATATATATATATATATATATATATATATATATATATATATATATATATATATATATGCTATTCTGGTATTCAGATATAAAGGTAAATAAGAATTCCATTTGTATATCATTATAGGTTAATTTGAATAAACTTTTTCTTTATGCGTTTTTGTTTTTTGTTTGGTAAAATAATAAAGTATAACCTTTTCAGATAGAGTTTATATATTATAATATACCCTCTTTTTTTACTTATGAGTTTATGTAAACTCAAAAATAATAACAATTTTATACCAGTTTACAGTTATCAGAAAATTTGAAATTTAAGAATCTAAAGAGAAATTTATTAACGAATTTTAAAATATGTGTTAACACAATAAGTATAACAGTTTCCGAGTAGTGATTTTTGCCTTTAAAATCTATTAAAACTAATAAAACCATATTAAAACCATCAAAATAGCATAAAAACCCACAAAAGCAAAAAAACCATTGGTTTATTTGGTTTATTAAAAAAAACCAATGATTTGTTTTGTTTAAAAAAACCATGGTTTTTCCAACCCTATATATATAATAACAACATATATATATTAATAA
>JABUQX010143464.1:12500-15000 GCA_015478945.1 Trachelipus rathkii | reverse complement strand
AAGGGGCGATCACACCTCTGAAAACTCCATCTGCAAGGTTAAACTTTAATGGGAAACCATGCCAACTTTTTGCATTTGCGTATAAGCTTATATGAAAAGCTCTGTTTGGAATAGATCTTCGGAATCTTCCTTCATTCTCAATGTATTTAATGACTGTAGCTCTATCTGACCAAAAATATATCGTGTTTAGAATAAGATCCAGTTCAAGTTTTATTTGGTACAAATATACTTCCAATTTGGTACCATTTGATTCTATTTTTATTACAGTTATCACAGCCATACTGTTTAAAGATACCAGACAGGTTTTTTTCAATATTAATGCCTTGTAAGGAAAGGTAAAAGAATTAATCCAATTAACGTAAAATTTCTTCTCAATGCTCTGCTTTGCTTCCACAAAAAGCAGTTCAGCTTGTTTCTTTATACTACTTTCAGTTTTAGTTTTCCATCTTATATCTTCAATGGAGAGTCCCTTTTCAAGACGTGTGTGTTCAGAAAAATCTTGTGAGCAAAGTACTTTAAAGTTTTTATCAATATCATAATTATCTTCTGTTTTAATTCTAAAGCATTTTTTATTCATTTCGGAATTTGAGGGTGAATTTAAAGCATAGCCAAATTTATGAAGAGTTACGTAAGGTCCCTTTTCATCTTCTCCGCTTATAACTTGTAATGGTTTTATAATATGAGGTTGATTTAAGCCTACTAAAATTCCAATTTCTTCATCAATGAAATTAAATGGTAAACTCTTACAAAATTCAAGATTTTCGATATCTCTAGGATTAGGTGAATCATTTCTTTCGAAAAGCCATTCTCCTTTTCTGCAATATGTTACAGGTATTATTGCCTTTTCGTTTTCATCTAAATCGGAAATTTCAAGGTTGTTAACAACTATAGTTTTTAATGGTACGTTTTTATGGTGCATGGTCATCATGAAAACGTCTATTGATTTTCCTTTTAAATTTAGTTTTTTAAACAGATTTTCACTCATGTATACATCAGTACAGTATGGATTCATTCCTAAATATGTGAATACTGTTGTATTACTACCTCAAACCTTCACCTTAACAGGAACAGCAGGATGTATAACTCTTTCTTTGTTGCCAACATAAGCAACTGTTTGGTTTGTGTTCTTTTCGTAGTCATCTTTTTCCGTTTCAGCAACATCTTCTGATTGATTGTTATTTATAATTTTTACGTCTCTTCTTTCATTGGACGGAGTTTCAACCTCAGATTGTTTTTTAATTTCAACAGTTTCTTTGTGTATAACAGTTGCATGATTTTCTTGCAAACACATGTAAAGGCCACATTTTTTATTTGTATGAAAGGGAATCAAACACTTAAAGCAAAGTTTCTTATCACGAATAAATTTTATTTTGTCATCATATGGCCTTCCTTTAAAGAAATAACAATTATGTATGTTGTGATTTGATTTCTTGCAAACTATGCATTGCACATTTTTGGGATCAGTTTTTTCGGTTGTTGTAAAAAATACCTTTTTACTTTCACTGAAAGCCTTCTTTGGTATCCTTTATTTCTTTTATTTCTCTTATGTTGCCCTATAATGGTAAATTCAATAAATCGGATTGTTGACGAACAAACTCTGCAAGATCATTAAAATTTTTCATTAGTTTTTCTTTCTGAATTTGCTGAATTCTTTTTCTCCAACCATCTCTCATTTTATAAGGCAATTTCATTATAATCTTGTAAATTTCATAAGGACTATTGAGCTGATTTAATGGTGATATATCATCAATCATGTTATTGCAACTCATCAAAAAAATAGAAAATTCTCGTATTGCTTTAGCGTCCTCATTTTTTATTGTTTTCCAATTATTTAGTTTATCAATATAAGAACCGGCCACTTTCCTTTCGTTACCAAATTCTTCATTCAAAATGTCAAGGGCTTTTTTATACCCAGTCTTTGCATCTTTACTTCTACAGCTCTTAGCAAGTTGCAAAGAAATCATTGTTGTATATATTTTGTAGGTAATGCAGTTTATCAGTATTCTCTTCACAATGATCTGCAATCATTGATTTAAAATCTTGGATAAAAGCATGAAATTGAGTTGTGTCTGTACCATCAAATATCTGCGGTTCATGTTTGGGTAAAATAGCCTTTACTTGGTTTCTTGCAACGGCATTCATAATCTCCTGTTGTTGTGACATTATGCTAATAAAGTTATTTGTATTTTTATTATTGGTTGTTTTAAAGGTTTGATATAAATTATCCTTATCATTAGTTTTACACTTACCAAAATTAGTCTTACCCATAAATTCAGGATTAGGTTTGAATTTTTCCACATCTTCAGAATCTTTCTTTTTATGATGAAAACATTTCGAGCTATGTTGTGACGATTGCTCTTCAAACTCAGTCAGTAGTTGTTTCATATGTTCTTCATAACTATCTTGTCTTTTAATTTCAATTTCTTTAAGTTTATTTTCATACATCATTTTTTGTTCCTCTTGAATACGTTCTTCTTGTCTTTTCTTGTGTTGTTCTTCA
>JABUQX010143464.1:0-7500 GCA_015478945.1 Trachelipus rathkii | reverse complement strand
AATGCTAAGCATGATGTAGTTCACATTCTAATGATTCTGGAAGGAAGATTAGCGACATACTTTTGGTTATCAGTCATATTAATTCTCGTCGAAAAATCGGATAAACAGAACACCTCCAATTACATTAAAGGCAGCCTTCCACATCATACACATCCTACACATAGATTAGGTTCACATGGTAAATATTTAAGAAATATGCATAACCTAAATGATTTTAAGGAAAAAGGAAGTTCTTTGAAGGAACCCCCTCCTATGGGTGCCTTTAATCCTCCTGATCAAAGGATTATAGGGACTTATGGTAGGGATTCTTTTCAAAGACCTCCCCTTTTAGATAGGTTTTCTTATACAGAAACTTCAGGTACTCCTCTGCGAGGAGACAACACACCCTTCCACAGAAGGACTCCTTTAAGACCACCCACTGTTGGAAATACTGATTTCCACAGAAGGACTCTTTTAGGACCACCCACGGTTAGGAATCTTCTCCTAGGATCTTTCTCTGCTGGAGTTTCTGGTGCATCTCTGCGAGATACACGTGCCGAAGTCTTAGACAATGGTTTAAGCAATCTTAAAAATACAGGGAATCTTCCTCTACGAGGAAGGTCGCCTGGTGCCGAAGTCTTAGGTTCACCTTCCCGAGGGAGCTTAAGCAATTCACACTCGTTACATAACGGTTACCACGATAATATTTCGTGCGTGACGCCTAAGAGAGTCTTCCGCGGAAATTATTATAGTCCTCTCACCGATGAGATGGATCAGGTAAGTCCGAATAAAACGGGTTTAACTTCAGAAGAAGTTATTTTAGAACAAAGAAAGTTATTGGACAACTGTAAGAAACAACAGCACCCAATGGGAAAAAGGGTTCATCAAGATTCTACTCGTGCTTCGAATAGTTTTTCTGGTTACACTACTCCATCTGGAGCTCACTCCAGTATAAAAAGGGCTAAACTTCAGAAAACTGATAAAGCTACAGATTTTGATCAGCATCCTTATTCAGTTCCCAATGCTTCTGTTGTACCTCACATGCCTTCTAATGGTTCCCATAGGGCAATATTGGCCAATTTTCAAGAAGATGCCAAAGGTACAATTTCTGATCAGTTGCAATATTCTAAAAATGACCGTTATGATCAATCTTATAACACTTATCCTTCTTCAACTTCAATTAATAGTGAGAAGAAAGTCCATTTTTCTGAAAATGTCATAAGTAAAGATTTTGATCAGTCAAATTTTTCTCATCCTGACTCACATTTAAGACTTTACAAGCCTTCTGTGCCGTTCCTGGGTACTAATAGAGTCAATCCTCGAGAAAATTTCATAAATGAAGATTATGTACAGTCCTCATTTTCTCCTTCAAGCTCAAACACAGGACATAATATGTCTTCTGTGCCGTTCCTGGGCACTAATAGAGCTCAATTTCAAGAGAATTTCATAAATAATGAATCTTTTTATCACAATAGCCCATCTAGTGGATGTTACATGCCCACAGTACCGTTCCTGGGTACAAATGGAGCCAAATTTTCAGAATATTCTATAAATGAACTTCAAGATCAACCATACGGACTAAGTACACCTGCGGCGTATCCCCCTTGAAGTAATAGGGTCCATTTTAATGAAAATGGCATAGGTCCAGTTTCTGATCAGTTCAAATTTCCTCACGAAAACTCATATTATGGACATTCCCTATCTACAGTACCTCTACTAGATATGAATAGAGTTATTTGTCAGGAAAATTTAAATAATTTAATATCCAGAATAGACATTATTCCCATAATTTTCAAAATAATTCGTCTTTAGGACATTACATGCCCTCAGTACCGTTCCTGGGTACGAATAAAGCCGATTTTGAGAAAAAAATCTTTAGTGTAGATTCTAACTCCAGTCCTTTTTCTCATCCTGATTCGTTTTATGGACGTTCTACGACCACAGGATCATTCCAAGACATGAATAGAATCAATTACAGACAAAAAATCAAAAGTCCAGATTTTGTTCAGTTGACCACTTCTCATTCATAATCATCTTTCGAGCTACCAATGCCTCAACAAACACTTCAGAGTGAGTCAATACGTTCAAATCCTCTTTTTAAAGCAAATTTACAATGTAAAATTCCAGGAATGTACTCAAATGACAATTCAGAAATACCAAATGTTGAGATAGATGATGATTTATCATATAAAGTGTACTCTTCTTCTGCTGTTAGAATTTTGCCGTACTCTAGGTACATTCTTCCTGTCAAAGTTGAGTCTGATATCCACGCTTCTCCTCCTGAGAACATAGCTATCATCACTGAAAGTAAGAATGATTTCTTAAATTCAGGCACACTCTTCGTTGGTTATACGTTGTCTACGTGTACTAACGGTAATATATTACTGAAATTAGGTAATTTAAGTGCTAATACCATTAATTTGATAATCATACTTTTCTTACAACAGCTTCTCCAATACTTTACAAGAACAATGAAGCTTCTTCAGAAACTGAATTTATAAATGCAGTTACTACTTCCAAAAATCTCTCTGACTCTCAAATTAGAGAAGTTTACCGTGAAATATTGCTTTCAGAGTCTAGTAAAGATTCAAATAAATACGTATTGAATAATGAATCTCAATTAGAAGAGATGTTAACCATTTTATTCAAGAATAGAGATTCCATTGCTCTAGCAGATGATCTGCTGGACTTTGTAAATTGAATAAATTTTCAATTAAGCTCATGGAAGGCAGCCCTTCAGACGTCTACACTAGGCCATACCGCCTTCCCCATAAATATATGGAAATCATTGATGAATGGGTTGAAGATAGTCTAGAGAAAGGCTATATAGAACCTAGTGTTTCTGCCAGTTCGTCCCCACTTCTTCTTATACCTAAAAAGACAGGCGAAAAAATGAGAGTAGTGGTCGACTATAGGAAACTCAACTCCTTTACCATTCAAGACAGCTTTCCTTTGCCGAATATTTCAGAATCTCTTTCGCTAATAGGCAGCGCGCGCATCTTTAGTTGTTTGGATTTGCTCAGTGGCTTTTCTCATATAGAGATAGATAAATCCTCTAGACATCTCACTGCTTTCTCTACTAATAGAGGACACTATGAATACGTCCGGATGCCACAAGGTTCTACCTGTGGTCCCTCTGTTTTCAGCCGTACCCTAGAAATGGCATTATCCGACTTGCTATTTGTAGTTTGTTTACTGTTTATAGATGATATTTTAATCTTCAGTAAAGACATTCCTACTCATTATTCTCACCTTTCAAAGGTCTTTAATGCTTTAAAATAGCCAATCTTAAAGAGAAGCTTGAAAAATGCTCCTTCTTTAAGAGTAGTGTCACCTTCTTAGGTTATCAAATTAGTGAAAAAGGTTTATATCCGGCTTTAAAAGGCTTCAAAATCCCTCAAAATGTCCATGAAGTACGGTCCCTTCTCGGGTTCTATAACTACTTCAGAAATTTAATCCCGAATTTTTCTGTAATTACACAGCCTCTAACTCTTTTATTAAAGAAAAATGCCACTTTTTCTTGGCAGTTAGAGCAACAGACCGCTTATGACACTTTGAAGAAACTTTTACTTATGGATCCTGCCCTTTCGTTTCCCGATTAAACTAAACCTTTCATTTTAAGTACTGATGCGTCTTCTTACGGCATCGGTGCTGTCTTATCCCAATTAGATGATAATGGTAGAGAAATACCAATAGCTTTTTCATCCAAAATGATAAATAAGGCCGAGCTAAACTATAGTGTCACGTAACAAAAAGCCTTGGCTATAGTACATGGTCTCACTAGGTTTAGAACTAACATTTTTGGTTATTCTCTAAAGACCTATACAGATCAAGCCTCGTTAATTCATCTATTTCGTAATAAACAGTTATCTGGCAGACTAGAAAGATGGAATTTGAAAATTTAGTCTTTTAAGCCAGAAATTATTTATAAAGAAGGTAAGTTAAATGTCATTCCTGATTATTTAAGTAGAAATCCTGTCCCAAACACTAGTCATTTACCTTTTTCCAAAGAAGAAGAGAACTTCATTCCCCCTTCTTCGTCAAATATTACATATTCTCGAGAGACTTCTTCTCCTTCTCGTATAGGTGTACTTCGTCAAAATCCTATTCCCTTAGCTTTCGCTGAAACGAAAATATTTCATTTTACAAAAGATGATCTTTTCCATGAACAAAGAAGAAATCCTAGACTATCAGAAATAATAAATGAGATAGAAAATTCTCCTCTTCCTGAAAGTTGTTTTCCACATATCATTATAAATGGTATTCTTTGTTTTATTACTAAGGAAAATAAGTATTTGATAGAAATTCCAGACTCATTAATATATACTATAATATTTTTGAATCATAATACTTTATCTGCTGGTCATCCCGGTGCTGAACGCACTGAACGTCGAATCAGAGAATTATACACCTTCCCTAAGCTATCCGCTTATATTTCGTTTTTCTGTAAACAGTATATCTCTTGTATCGAAGTAAAAGGTTCTAAACCTCATCCAGTAGCTATCAACTCTTATCCTCTTCCTTTTTTACCTTTTCTAGGGTTCATTTGAACAA
This sequence comes from Trachelipus rathkii, assembly GCA_015478945.1. NCBI lineage: Eukaryota > Metazoa > Arthropoda > Malacostraca > Isopoda > Trachelipodidae > Trachelipus > Trachelipus rathkii. The sequence continues at coordinate 2,967 of JABUQX010143464.1, read as the reverse complement.
TATAGGTCCACTTCCAAAATGTAAACATTCTGGTGCTAAGTAAATTTTGGTTTTTATGGATGCCTTAACTCGCTACTGCGAACTTTGCCCTGTCTCATCTCGTGATGGCAAGGTAGTAGCTGAAGCTCTTTTAAATAAGGTCATCGTCAATCATTCCGTTCCGGAACTTTTGCTCATTGATAACGCAGGTGATTTTACCTCCCAGTTCTTTAATGAAGTTTGTAAAACTTGGAACATAAAGAACCGTACTATTTCCGTTCGACATCCTTCGTCAAACAGCCTTGTGGAAAGAGAAAACCGTCATGTAGAAGATTATCTTCGTCAATATGTTTCTTCTAAACCAGACGACTATAGTAGGTATATTTCTTTTGCTCAAATTGCCCTAAATACTACTTATAACTCTTCTATTGGAAATACACCCCACTTTTTGTTACATTTCTATGTTCGTCGCTTACCCTATGACCTTCCTAACTATGTTTCTCCATTCGTTAATAAGCCCCATCCTCTTAAAGATCATCTTTATGATTTTAATTCGGAAATGGCTGAATGAGCAGCCTCTATTCGGGACTCGGCTCGTCAAAAACTGGAAAAAGAAACACTTAGAATCGCTCAACAGCAACATTCTAAAGCTCCGATTCGTCCTATTCGTATAGGCGACTATGTCTATTTACTTGCTGTTAAACCTCCGAACTTATCGCCCAAACTTTTTAAGAAATGGATCGGTCCATATTTGGTCGTTAATGTTCTAAAATATAACAAATACCAACTTCGTTGTTTAGTTACTAATAAGGAATTTGTGTCACATGTGGACAATTTAAAAATTCTCCCCATGCCAGTTGTCAAAACTGCAGATAATTCCTTTTCTTCCCATTGGAAATCCTATAATCCACTTCAAAACGTTATGCGTACTCATCCACCACCAACCCTTCCACCACCTGCACGTCGTTTTTAGCCTCGTCAGGGGGACAATTCAGGTGATGATGATGATGACACACCTGATGAAAATATTTATACTGAGTATGGATGGTCCCCAAGCGCCTCAACCGGCACAGGGTTATGAGCGCCCACAACGAGTTTCACATCAAGCGCCTCAACCGGCATAAGGTTATGAGCAACCACAAGTTGTACAAAGAAGACCAGAAATGTTAAGTGTGACTCTTATTTCCCCAGAGTTTTCCCTTCCTCAATCTATGCCTTCTACACCGAGACATATACCACAAACTCAGCATCAACAAACAACACAGAGAATTCCTTTGTCAGGACATTCATCTGTGCAATCCCATACGAATCAAATTTTGATCCGTTTACTACTTATTCTCTGAGGAGAAACCTTTCCTATAGTTCTCCGCAACTATCCTCTCCTCGCTCCCCATATGCATCTGGTTCAACTTCTTTTCATAGTTCACCTCTTCTTTCTAGAAAGTCATCTATGCATGATAGTAATCCTCCATCTTCACCAGATGATCCCGATAGTGGTGCTATTGCACTACCTCCCCTATACGTTATTACGATGAGTATCCAAATGTAGATACTTCCCCTTTTTCTCCTGAAGAAGTAATTGTTAGAGATGACAGACGAAAAGATTCTTCTTATCGCCCACATCCTCAATACCGTGGTCCTCGGGATTCTTCACCCATGAGATTGCGTAGTCATGATAGACAGCAACCTCCTCCCATGAATCCTGACGCTCCTTCTTTTCATGAGATAGATCCTTCTACAATATCAGATCAAATCCTTTCGATGTACGTTCTGGATCTTAACTTCAGAAGTGTTGGAACAATTGCTCTGATTCTTTCCCTCAGGGTATCTTACAAACTTCCACATAAACTTCGTCCAGTTGCCTCTAAGCCAAGCTACCTCCAAAATTATCCACAAAATTTACTAGTTCTTTACAGTATGATACTCCTACGTATTCTCAGAGAACGTATCCTAGAAATATATTCTATCCATCTCATTCTACTCCTATTACAGATGTAGATAATATTCCTAGTACTTCAACTGCTACCACTTCCTATGGTGCTACTACTCCTGTAGTAGATCCCAAAAAGAAGGGAGCTATTCCCAAAAGAAAATAAAATTTAATAATTTAAAATAATCTTTATTTCTATTGATATTTCTACCTTGTCGTAGATCCCAATTAGAAATAAATATACTTTAAAATAATATACTATATAATATAATAATTTAAACCTCGGAACATAAAATTCTTTACCGTGTTTTATATTAATGAATTTACAATTCGTTAAGTTGTATATATTGTACATAATGGAATTTTTTTTGCTCTCATAAAATTTAATTTTTATGTTCTGATTTAAATTTAAGTTTTCGAACTTATTGGCTCGATAACACTATGTAGGTCTAACATTTCATGTTTGATAACACTGTGTATGTCTTCCATGTTAAGTTTGAAGTTTAGAGTTAGTAACATTGTTTACGTCTTATATGTTAATAATTTCACTTACGTATTTGTGAGTATTACTGTTTGCACTATGAAAATTCTGCAACTTACTTGCGTACATGTGAGTGTTATTGTCCGTCCTATTAGGTAATTGTTATTACTTGAATACTTGTGAGTACTACTTTCCGTCCTATTATGTAATTATTTTAAAATACTTACGTATTTGTGAGTATCTTTGTCTGTACTATCTATGTATTAGTTGTAAACGTCAAATAGGTTGTAATTGTCTATACCTTTATATGTTACTTTATAATATAATTTTAGCATGTACCACATGTTATCCTTTACAAGAAAATAAAATAAAAATGAAAAATTGAGAAAATAGAAAATAAAAATATATGTTTACGATAATTGCATGAAACTGCTTACAATAGATATAGGAATATCTGCTTTACATGCTATGCTTTAATCGTATTATGTTTATTGTCATGATGCTTAAATTAGCATTGATTTTTTCCATTTGCTTCAAAATTTTATATGCACTTTGATTTTTATCCTTTTAAAATGAT
>JABUQX010143463.1:10000-32412 GCA_015478945.1 Trachelipus rathkii | reverse complement strand
TATATATAATCTAGAGCCGTGTACGTGGAAGCAAGAAATGAAGCGGAGAGAGTGAAGAGGAGGGCAAAGGAGGAGGTGGCTGAGAAGCTAGCAAAGGAACTGATGGATGATATGAAGGAAAGCAAGAAGAAGATATTTAGATTGGCAAGAACGTATAGAGGAGCGAAGAGTAGAGTATGTAATATCAAAGACAAAAATGGAGAAACATTGGTAAGCTCGGAGGAAAAAAACAAAAGGTGGATAGAGTACATTGATAAGTTGTTGAATGTGGAAGTGCAGTCGGAAGAGGAAAGGGAGAGAGAGGAGGAGGAGGAGAGAAACGTGGAGGGAGAAGAAGAGGAGGTAATAACGGAGGAGGAATTTGAGGAGGCATTAAGGAAAATGAAGAGCGGAAAAACTCCTGGTGAGGATGGGATAAATATTGAGTTGCTGAGGGAGGGAGGAGAGGGGCTGAAAGCCTTGATGCTGAGATTTATGAACAGGTGTTGGGTGGAGAGTAGAGTGCCGGAAGGTTGGGGAAGGTCAATAATAGTTCCCATTTATAAAGGTAAGGGGGACGCAGGAAATTGTAAAAATTATAGAGGAATCTCACTAATGGATCACATGGCGAAGTTATATGAAAGAATATTAGAAAGAAAATTAAGATCAAAAATAGAGCCAAGATTGGGTGAAGAGCAGTATGGGTACAGAGGTGGTAGAAGTACTACAGATTTAATGTTTGCATTAAGAATGATACAGGAAAGACATGGGAATACAATAAGAAGGCATATATCGCCTTCATAGACTTGAAGAAAGCATTTGATTCTGTACCGAGAGAGAAGCTGTGGAGAGTCCGGAGAGGGATTATGAAGCTGGAGGCAGACTGATAAAGGCAGTAAGAAGTACATACGTGAATAGCATAAGTAAGGTAAGAACAGGATATAAAAACGAGGAATGGTTTGAGGTAAAAACTGGAGGAAGGGCAGTGCTGTCGCCGATACTGTTTATAGCGTATTTGGACAAAGTCATAAGAGGTGTAAGAGATTAGAAGAGATTGACGGAGACATCATGGTATATGCAGATGATTTGGCGTATTGGAGTGGAGATGGTGAGAGAGGTTGAAGAAAATGGCGCTGTGTTTCGCAGAAAAGTTGAGAGAAACAGTAGATTTAATATGAATGTGGAGAAAACATAAATAATGGTAGTAAGCAGGAGGAGGAGGAGGAGTTGATAGTGGAGGCAGACGGTAGAGAGATTGGAAAAGTGATATATATAAATATCTAGAGCTAATATGGAAGAGAAGGGGGGTGTAAAGAAACATGAGTGGATTGAGCAGTATGGTGACTAAATTGTAAGAGGCAGTATACCCCATCTTGAAAGATAAATATATTTACAAAGAGGGGAAGAGAGCAATATACGAGGGAGTGTTGACGCCGATACTGTTGTATGGGACGGAGACATGGAGCATGACAGGAGAGGAGAGTAGAATTCAAGACAGCGGAGATGAATGTGTTGGAGGACAGTGATTGGAAAGACGAGAAGAGACAGAGTGAGAAACGAGACAGTGAGGGAGAGCGTGGGTGTGAAACCCATGATGAATAAAGTGGACGTAGCTAGACTGAGATGGTGGGGACACCTGGAGAGGATGCAGGGAGAGAGAGTTGCCAGCAGGAGGTGGAGGTGGAGACCGGAGGGAGTGAGACCGAGGGCAAGACCACGGAAGAGGTGGAGAGACACAGTAGAGGATTCATTGAGGAGACACCAGATGCCTGCAATGGATGAGCTGATGGCGGATGGGATCGTGATGGATAGAACAAGATGGAAGCGGAGGTTGGCCCCACTGACAGGCTCGTAAGCCTGACTAGGAGAGCAGTGTTTCTTTCAGACAATTTTCTCCGGGGGGGCTTTACAGAGATTCGGCACATAAGTATAACATAATTTACATAAAAATAAAGGATAATGATATTCTTGTCACTTGTCAGCTAATCTTAGTCTTATTAGATACTGTCTTACTGAAATAGTAAATATCCGAAATATAACCAAATCTTTGCTTGCAATCTATTTGTGAAATTTATTGTGAAGTTAGATAAATAAAATTACATAAGGGTACGAAAACATTATTTTGAGAGAATATTATAATTAAAATATATATGAATATATATATATATATATATATATATATATATATATATATTATTATATATATATATATATATATATATATATATATATATATATATATATATATATATGTAATATGACGTTTTGAAAATGAAATAGATATGTTTGTAAAAAGATAGATATATATATATATATATATATATATATTATATATATATATATATATATATATATATATATATATTATATTATATATATATATATATATATATATATATATATATATATATATATGCCGTATCCCCGACGTTAGTACTTAGTAAGTTAGGGGTATTAAAGAAGTAAGTTTAAAGGAATCGCATACGACGAGTTTTCTTCGTCCCCTACAAGTCTACTGTTTTTTTAGAAAATCCTCAGTTGGATTCTCAGACTCCTCGATGCTTATCATCATACAATGCATTAAGGTTTCTGGCAGCATTCTATTTTTGTCTTACTTAGTATTCGGTTCATAGTACTGACGATCTTTTAACCGAGGCTATCGTTACAGGAATGACAAGAAAGATTTCACAGAGCTTTTGTAACTCGTAATATCCCACGTCCGCTTCCAATATTTTCGACAATAGACTTTCATCTACTTTAAATATTTCGCTTTCGAGCATGAAATGATATAAAAATGAAGGATTTCAGGTCAGCTAGTACACCTTCCGCATTAAACATCGGAAATCTGTCACAAAATTTTCTAATTTCAATATCCGGTAAATTTGTTAATGACTGAAACGTCTCAAAGCGACTAGAAAATGTCATTATATCAATTGATTTGTCGTTGAACCTTTCTTCAGTTTCTTCGATTACACTATCACAGTATATTTTCATCCATTTAAATGCATTTTTCTTATCTTCATCAGCAATCAGGCGCACTTCAGATGCAAACTCCTCCATTATTTCACACCGAACGTTTTTTTGTGTCACTATTGACGTCTCCACACTGATTTGCAATATTTTGCAGGTGCAATTTTGTTCCAGTAATTAGGGGGATGACTTTGGTCATACTAAAGTCCTTCTTTTGCAAAGCATTGCTAAGATAAGGGAGAGTGCACTAAAGAGTTCATTCATTACATAACAGGTGACAAGGAAACTTTCATTTCTGATTTCCACCAAGATGCCCCCTGCAAGTGATGCAAGGTCTGTCCCTTCTTTGTAGATATGCTTCACAAGCCATCAAAATTGACTTTAAGCTCCTGAAGACAGCATTCACTATCTTATAATGAGATAACCATCTCACTTCAATGCATTCTGGAATCTTGAGGATTGGATCATTGATTAATGATTGAATATCATGCAAAATATTTTCTTTTTTTGGCGACTTGCTAAACAGTTTGTAAATGTCTTTCAAAATATAAAAAAAAACTTTTGACCTGATTTTTATTCCTGCAGGAGGCTGCTGCCAGGGACAATATATGTGTTTTACAGTGTATATAGAGAACTTCTTTGTTTGCCTTTTCTGAAAGCCTAGTCTTTTTCTTACACCTCCAACTTTTCCAGCTATATTAGAAGCACCATCAAATTCAAAAGTAATAATGTTGTCATAATTTAAATCAAGATCAGTCAGCTCCTTATGAATAGCATTTGCAATAGTTTCTGCTTTTCCATTAGGTATTTTAACAATTGACAAGAACGTTTCTACAGGATTTTTATACTCCACTACTCTAAACATGTTTTTCAATGTTTTTTTCAACTTATCCTTCAAAACTTCGCCCATACATAACAGAAGTTCACCGGCAGTGTCCTTGCTGCTATAATTCGACCTATCACTCTGATCTTTACACCATGTTTTAAAATCATCATTCAATTTGTCCAAAATATACTTTCAATCAAACTCTGATATTTAGTAGTGTTTTAGGACTAAGTGTGGAGTGCGCTAGAGTCTTGCATGAGGGTATGTTGTTACCTGTTTTATTGTATAGTAGTGAGACTATGGTCTGGAATAAGAGGTATAGATCTAAAGTTCAATATGTTCAGATGGACAATCTTAGGGGCGTGCTAGGTGTGAGAAGAATTGATAAAATGAGGAATGAACGTATTAGAGAGTTGTGTGGTGTGAAGAAAGGGGTAAACGAGAGAATAAATGAAAGTATGTTTGGTGTGGTGGTCATGTGGAAAGGATGAATGATAGTCGATTGGTTAAGCGGATGTATAGTGGTGAGTGTGTTGGGAACCGACCGGCTGGGAGACCGAAGAAAAAGTGGATTGAGTCAGTAAAGGAATGTTTGCAGGAGAGAAATGTGAGTTTGGCAAGGGCGAGAAGAAAGGTGCATGATAGGAGAGAATGGCGGGGTGTTGTAAGGGGGTATGGTTGTGGCCCACCTTGGCCAGGGGATGAACCCTACACTTGACGATTTACCATAGTGAGGATCCGTCGCTGGTCTCGTGAAGCTCTAGGGTGGATTTTCTGATTGCGAAGAGTGCTTACTAATTAATGGTACAGAGGGGTGGTAAGGCTGGGCTTTCTTTTCGACTTTGTCATATTCTTCTACTGCTTTTCTTTTCCGATGCATGTAACGCACCCTACCAATCTTGGGGAGAAAAAGGTAGATGAAGAAGAGGAAGAAGAAGAAGAATATTTATATATACCCCAAGGGTAGACCCCAGAGGTGGATATATATATATATATATATATATATATATATATATATATATATATATATATATATATATATATATATATATATATATATATATATATATATATATGCATTATATATTTTTTTGAAAATAACTGATAATTAAAATTAATAATTATTTTTTTACGGCATCCTTTTGTTTTTTTTTGTTTTTTTTTTTTTCTTGTTTTTTTCCGTGACTTTTTACCCGGTTTTTCCCAAGGTTTTTCTCGGGAAAAACTTAAGTGGGAAAAACTACCCTTGCCAGCCTTGTGCCTTTGGGGTAAATATTACACTTATAAAAGCTACGCTGCCAGACGCATGATTCTATGTATTAATTTTAAAACTTAACAGCTTTTATTTTTGCTTTATATATATATATATATATATATATATATATATATATATATATATATATGTTTTTATATATATATATATATATATATATATATATATATATATATATATATATATATATATATATAAGAATAATAAAAAAAAAAAAACAAATAAATATATATATTATATATATCTATTATTTAACTAATAGGACCTTTTCCGAAAGAAATTTCTATAGCAATACCCATTTTCTCAGAAGTCAGAATTAACAACTTTGCTATTTTATGGCCATATCTAGCATGTTTCCATGCATTCTGGCTGATTTTATTATTTATTGCTAGATAATATAGATTTAAACATACTTTTTATGTTTATTTGCTTTATTTTGTAATTTACGGCAAAAATTAATTCATGCTGGGGGGGCGCCGGGGCAAAACCCCCCCCGGAGGTATGCCTGAAAGAAACACTGTATATATATGTAAGATGTAAGATATATATATATATATATACATAAAAATATATATATATATATGGTATATATATATATATATATATATATATATATATATATATATATATATAATATATAATCTTGTCATGTCATGTTCATCACTAATATATATATATATATATATATATATATTTTTTTATATTATATATATATATATATATATATATATATATATATATATATATATATATATATATATATATATATATATAGTATATATATAAAAATATATATATATATATATAATCATGTCATGTCATGTCCATCACTAATATATATATATATATATATATATATATATATATATATTATATATATATAAATTATATATATATATATATATATATATATATATATATATATATATATATATATATATATATATATATAATTTTAATAAAAACTTCAAAGAGTAAACATCCGCATCCGCATCCGCATCCTCATCTACTTTAAGATCCGCATCCGCATCCGCATCCGCATCCTCATCTTCTTTAAGATCCGCATCCGCATCCGCATCCTCAAATAGACATCTTTGACATCCGGTCCATCACTAATGTATATATATATATATATATATATATATATATATATATATATATATATATATATATATATATATATATATATATATATATATATATATATGTATATATATATATATAATACATACATATGTGTGTGTGTGTGTGTGTATTTGTAAGTGTGCGTGTTGGTGTGTAGCGTACCTTAAGCTCAAATACATCTGGATGCATAAAAATCTTGTATATAATATTCTGAGAAAATAAAGAAATTGTCGTTTGCTTGCAATCTCTTGGGAGTGAAAAGACGTCCTCAGTATGGTTTGCTGTTTCTTCCCTGCATATTTGCCGTCTTGTTCCACCAATGGTAACTTCAAAATCAAATGCATTTCTATCCGAATAAGCCTCGAACCAGTCAACTTGTTCGGACCAAACGATTGGTATTTTAACGCTGTCTCTTGCTCGTATTTTGTAGTATCTTATGTTCAAATCTGTAAAAAAAAAATTATTATATTCTTTTATCTATGCTTACTCTTATTTGCTGATATATATATATATATATAATATATATAAATATATATATATGTTATATATAGCAGTATATATATATATATATATATATATATATATAGTTATTATATATATATATATATATATATATATATATATATATATATATACTTGAAGGCAGAAAACGAGTGAATTTTATATTGGTTTTCAGACCGTGAGAAATTACAAATATGTAATTTAAAATCCTCCTTCTTATTCAATTAACATGAAACTATTCTAAACAAATATTTATAGAGACGATTCAAACCTAGTCTCTAAGAAGTCGTCTGCCAACAAAACATATATAAAAAAAAGAGTCTATAGAGAATTAACGCATATCTCTTTATTCTGAAAAACTACCAAGATTCTATAACTATCGAATTCTTGCTCAGACGCTAAGCAATTTAATAGCGATGCGATGGGGACTAACAAGCCCAAATGTGTCACAGGAAAAAGCATCGACACATCAAAAAAAATTCCCGTACACCCCGCCTCAGTCGTTAGGTTAAGTTAAAAGTTAAGTTAAAAGTTAAGTTAAGTTAAAAGTTAAGTTAAAAGTTGAGTTAAGTTAAAAGTTAAGTTGCTAAAAGTTGTTAAAAGTTAAGTTGTTAAAAGTTAAGTTAAGTTAAAAGTTAAGTTAAATTAAAAGTTTAGTTAAGTTAAAAGTTAAGTTAAGTTAAAAGGAAACACATTTTAAATGAATGAGTCACAGAAGATTTTACTCTTCATCAGTGGGATTCGAACACTTAAACTCCGCATTGCTGAGTCACAGGAGATTTTACTCTCCATCAGCGGGATTCGAACATTGGACTTCCATGCCGCAGAGGTAACAATAACCTTCTCCTCTCAGGTGTCCTATGCCTTTGCCTATGATTACATTTGATCGGGTGCATGGACTCCTGAAATCTATGAACGTTAGGAAGGCGGGTGGCCCGGATGGCGTTCCTCTCTCCGAATCAAATTTTGAGAGGGAATGTGCTTCCGTGCTGACCCCGCCCCTCGTTCTACTATATTCTCTATGTCTCAATACTAACACTTTTCCTCAGTGTTGGAAGCACGCACATGTCCAACCTATTCCGAAAAAAAGAAGCCGCTTTGATCCTTCTAACTATCGCCCTATAGCTCTCACTTGTATTCTATCTAAGATCTTTGAAACCCTTCTCAACTCTCATTTCTTAGATCATCTGGAATCTCATTCCCTCTTTTTTCCGATCGCTAGTACGGCTTTTGGCGTTGAGGTCTACTGGAGATATTCTTTCCTATCTTACTGGACTTATGATTTTCTGCCCTTAGAACTACGGGGAGACTCTGCGTGGTGGCGCGCTTGACATATCCAAAATTTGACCGGGTATGGCGCGTCACTGCTCTCCCCCTCTTTGGGTTTCCTCTTTTCACTTTGCTTACGTATGTCTAGTTTTCTCAAATCGCTCAATGTCGGCTGTTGTTGACGGGCGACTTCTTCTTCTTTTTCTGTTAATTGTGGTGTTCCTCAGGTTCTGTCTTATCTCCTACTTTTTATTCTTATTTTCATCAATGATCTTCACCTGCATATCTAACTTATAAACTCGTATTCCTGATGACTCGATCTCATTCTTCAACCTACCTACCCTGTCTCCTCTTACTTAGAATTGCCTCTCGTCTTAATCTTTCCCATTCTATTCTCGCTGATCTGGATAGGGATTTCGGGTGGGGTCGTCTCAACCTTTGTGAAATTTAATTCTTTAAAAACTCAACTTCTACAAATCTCCTCTCTAAGACACCCCAACTTCTCCTATCTCTCGACGGTTCTCTCGTCACTCCTGTTGACAATATAAACATCCTTGGCCTTAACATAAACAAAAAATGTCTTGGAAACCCTCCACATCACAACGATTGCTAGGGCGGCCTCAAAGAGGCTGGGTTCTGTTTAGACTGCGATATTTTTTCTTTTCAGTTATTCCAGCTATACAAGGGCCTCATCCGCCCTTGTATGGAGTACTGTTTCCACATCTGGGGCTCTGGTCTCGACAGTCAGTTGGAAAGGGTTGAAAAGGCCAAAAGACATAAACTGTTCCGTACTTTCCACTTCTCTTGACCTCTATCTTTGCGGGCGCGATGTTGGTGCTTTATCTCTCTTTTCTATAGGTACCGCAGCGGCAGGTGCTCGATCGAACTTGTCACTGCGTACCTTCACCTTGGTGTGTCTGCGCATGAAGTTTTTGTGTAGATATTGGCAACTCCAGGCTAGTTTGCTGTGTGGTGTTCCTTCTTCTTCCAGCCACCTCTGTTCTGTGGAATTCTCTTCCATCTTCTTGTGTGCTTCCTGCTGAATTTAATCTCCCGCACTTCAAAGCCTGGTGTCTGTTCTCATCTGCGTAATTTGCGTTAGTTGTGTACTTCTGAGGCGTGCAACACCTCTTCCTTGAATAGGGCTTCGCCCGTGAGTGGTGGTGACAACTGTAAAAAAAAGAAAAAAAAAAAGTTAAAAGTTAAGTTAAAAGTTAAGTTAAAAGTTAAGTTAAGTTAAAAGCTGAGCTAAAAGTTGTTGGGTTTTAAAAGTTGTTGCTGTTAAGTTAAGTTAAAAGTTAAGTTTAAAAGTTAAGTTAAAAGTTGTTAAGTTAAAAGTTAAGTTAAGTTAAAAGTTAAGTTGTTAAAAGTTAAGTTAAGTTAAAAGTTGCTAAAAGTTAAGTTAAAAGTTAATGCTGTTGCTAAAAGTTAAGCAAAGTTATTAAAAGTTGTTGTTGTGTTGTTAAGTTAAAAGTTGTTAGTTGCGTTGTTGTTAAAAGCTATTAAGTAAAAAGTTGAAGAAAGTTGTTAAAGTTAAGTTAAAGTTAAGTTAAGTTAAGTTAAGTTTTGTTGGATTCGTTAGAAAACTCTAAATAATCAGATTTTTTTTTTTTTTTTTCAAATGTCCACCCATTTTCCTGTCCCTGTCCACCATTTGGGTATAGATCCGATGCGATTAAGAATAAACCGTTAAACTATAAGATATTTTCGAAAATGTTAGGCAAAAGTCCACCCTTCAGGAGCCTATATATATATATATATATATATATATTATTGCTATATATATATATATATATATCTTATAGGTATTTATATATATATATATATATATATATATATATATATATATATATATATATATATATTTATATACAATTATAAAGTATATATAGTATATATATATATATATATATATATATATATATATATATATATATATATATATATATATATCATTCCTTAAGCCTATTTGAAATTCCTTGGTTCAGTTTTTTCTTTTTTCTTTTTTTATGCTAAGGTGTTTGTGGTTATGGTCAGGTTCCAATCTTTACTTTTTCACCAAAAAATCATGGAATTTTAACATAATTTTTATACTATTATAAAAAATATTTGCTAAAAATCTAAAATTCTTAAAACAAAATTGTTTAAAATTGGATTTTGAAAAATTTTTCCGTAAGAACGAGAGAGAGAGAGAGAGAGAGAGAGAGAGAGAGAGAGAGAGAGAGAGAGAGAGAGAGAGAGAGAGAGAGAGAGAACGCTGGCAGAAAATCAGGAAAAGTAATTATCAAGTATTTTCATGCATGACACAACAATACCTCATTTTCCTTTAACCACACCTATATAAGTATCTTCTGCTACCTATATATAATACCCTGGCAAAATTTTATAAAAATCGCTAAAGCCATTATTTTCATAATACATTTTTTAAAAAGAAGTTGTATTTTTCAAAAAGCTCTAAAAAGGGAAAATTTTGATTTTACTGGAATATTAAACAAACATAAATTTTAAATTATTCATCCGATTTTCATTAATCTTTTCAGAGTTGATATAATTCAACGAGGTGAACAACCTTTATTTAGGGAAATTTTGCTATATACCCAACAATTTTCCCAATCCCTACTCATGACCATTTTAACCAGCAGGTACACACCCTTTGTTGAAATGCCTTAGAAATTGAATTAATAGTTGGGTCAATGATCAAAAATTCTTTGAAAGGAAATTTTCACACTTGCTCCCCCAAAAAGGTGTTTTTACATTCCCTTAAATAACCAAAATTTTTTTTTTTTTTTTTTTTTTTTTTTTTTTTTTTTTTTTTTTTTGAGGAAGGAGAACCTGTGATAACTTTTTCTAACCATTCGATCTACATGAAATTTTCAGAGAATATATAATTAAGAAAGATACATATTTTTATTTGGAATAGTATTTCGTCTACCCAACTATTTTGCTCCGTTCAAGGGAAAAATTTCAAAAACTCGAAAATTTTCCCTTGAACAGCAGCAAAAATGGTTGGGTATATATATATATATATATATATATATATATATATATTTTTTTATATATATATATATATATATATATATATATATATATATATATATATATATATATATATATATATATATATATATATATATATATATATATATATATATATATATATATATATATATATATATATATATATATATATATATATATATATATATATATATATATATATATAAATTTTAATATAAAAATTAAATATTTCCCTCAGCTGTAAAAGCTCTGCAAATTTCATGTAGATACAATGAATAATGGAAAGCTTATCGTCAAAATTCATTTATTGATAATAATAAACAAAAACATTTGATATTGGTTTTAAAAATAAAATAACATAATTTCCTTCATGTATATTCTGAAAATAAATAATCTCTCTCTCTCTCTCTCTCTCTCTCTCTCTCTCTCTCTCTCTCTCTCTCTCTCTCTCTCTCTCTCAGATCCATCCATTAATATTAATGTCATTTCAATAAAGGATTTTATGAATTGAATTAAAAAATGTCCAAGAACCGGTTTTTTTCTTCGGTTGAGAATAACATGGAAATGAAAAGAGACTCTAAAAAAAAAAAAAACATTAGAAATGAACATTTTTAGAGCTTAAAAACGAGATGTATTTTTCCATTCTATTTGGTCCAAATCGGATGAATATTAAAATAGTTATGGCCAAATGTAATAATATTCCTTGGATTTATTGCAAATATAGACTGAGATGAATTAAAATTAGACCCAACAGATCAGAGAATGGTTCTACCTCAAATTTCATTTGATTTTATAATAAAAGCTTCAGAATCATATTTCGAATATTTTTTTAAACAAAAAATGCAAACATTTTTTTTTTAACAGTTGAAGTTTGCTCCAACCTTTCTTAGCATGGCTTTTAACAGACACTAGATACTATATAGGTAACTTTCCAAAAGTTTAATAAATATTATCGAAATAGTGGAAGTCATTAAGTCTTTTAAATGAATGGAAATACCACGAATACCAAATAAATTCCACAGTAAATGAAAAACCTCATCAATCTGACACCCCGAAAAAATTATATATATATATATATATATATCATATAGTATATATATATATATATATATATATATATATATATATATATAAATATTTTTATATATATATAATAATATATATATATATATATATATATATATATATATATATATATATATATATATATATAGAGAGAGAGAGAGAGAGAGAGAGAGAGAGAGAGAGAGAGAGAGAGAGAGAGGGGGTGCGTCATAGAAGCATGAGAATTTTCGAAATGTAATAGGATATATAATATTTTTTTAATATTTTCATTTATCAATTGTGGCTGAAACATCACGATTTGGTTAAATGTTACTCCTTCTATTTATCCAACACTCCTCCATTTTGTCAAAGAGATTTTACATCAAAGTCTGCACCATGTTAGCTGATTTGGCTTCAATTTTTCCCTGTTTATCAGCTTCAAGTGCTAACTGTCCTCAGGTTAATTAATTAATGTACAACAGAGAATCAAGGTAAAGAAATTAACCGTACGCACTGTCTGATTCGAAAAACTTGTCTGTTTCGTTTTCTCTGGAAATCACAAATCCTGGAAACGTTTTACAACGTCCACGAATGCTCTGATGAAATGCTGCTGCTGCACTGCTACGAAATAAAAGAAAGAAATAAGATTTTTTTCTGGTTGAAGGCCGAGAGGTCCGTATCATTGAGTGCCTTTTTATTTAGATGTTTTGTGAGGTCCTCACACCTTTCAAGGGACCAGACGGTCCATTTACGCTGTAGAAGCAGCTGCTAGAAAGTTCTCATCCACAATTTATTGGATAGAACTATGGCTGTGAGTAGTGGTAATAACTAATAAAAATGGACATCTCCATGAAGTAGAATATCCAAATGTACAAAAGATGCGGAAATAACCACTGCGAAATCTCAATTCAATCACCATTTTTTAGAAGGATTTCTACTACGAGTGCACGGTGCATGCAGCTCTCCACTACCCCACTCTTACTAAAATGGCGTCAATTACACAAGAAATAAAAAAAATCTGCTTTATTCCCAAATGTTGGGGAACCCAACTTAAGTCATTAGGAAAATCGTCAGCTTTCCATGAAACCACTTATATATATATATATATATATATATATATATATATATATAAATATATACATATATATAATATATATATATATATATATAATATATCTAACCTTAACAACAATAGCTATATATATAGTATGCTACTATATGCTATCTTCCTTCTGTAACAGTAATATATGTATATTTATATATATATAACCTTGTAATATATTTATATTTAATAATCTACTTTAACTCTTTCTTTCTTTCAACCAACCTTGTATATATATATATATATATATAATATATATATAATATAATAATAATAATAACTTTAACATAATATATATATATATAAGAAAAGGGTGCTTGGAACCCTTGCTGTGGCAACATGACATTCCGCTGGGGTGCTGTTGGATTACAAAAGTAAGCAACCAAGGTGAAGCAACGATATGTCGGCGTTTCTTGACTTTGGTTGGTTGCTCCTGTAACCAAGGAGATCCTCAGGGAAAATGACATTTGTCCCCTGCATGGGTTCCAAGTAACCACCTATTGATTTAATTAAGTACCAAGTTTCAAGGCAGTGATATCGAGCAGGGGAATTAAAAACTGTTCCATGATGTCTTCGTTTTTTGGGAAGGCGGATTGGTGCAGTGGTAGTGACTCCTGTACATTTTCTAATGGCGACGCTGTTGTCGATGGTTCGAGTCCAGGCGGGAGTGAAGTTTTTTTTTCCCGTTTTATTATTGAAAATTTTGTCGCAACAGATGTACATGGTGGCGCTGCTTGACTTTGGTTGGTTGCTTCTGTAACCCAAGAGCACCCCATACGGCAAGCCATGTGACCCCAGCAGGATTTTCAAGCTCCCTTCTGTGGATTTAAATAAGTATAGAGTTTCACAGTGATATCGAAGCAGAAGACTTGAAAACTGTTCCAGGGAGGTTTTTTTTTTATGGGGGGGAGGCGGATTGAAATAGTGGTAGAGGCTCTTGTACACTGCCTAACGGCGACGCAGTTATCGATGGTTCGAGTCCTGGACCGGGTGAAATTTTTCTCCGTTATATATATATATATATATATATATATATATATATATATATATATACTATATATATATATATAGCAACATATATACCACACTGCTGCTCAACTGCTGCTGTATATTACTCTACATATAACCTTATAATAATAACTTAACATATATATGTATATACATACCGCTATATATATATATATATATATATATCTTTCCATATATCTCTCTTTCTGCTCTTATAAAAAGAACAAAAATGATTTAAAACCACTAAAGAAACAAACGGAATTAAATTTTTAAAAATTAAGGATTTACGTTCGAGACTTTAGCTCGAATACTCCTCCACTCCAGAACTAACAATGAAAACAAAAAGGTTCTTAACAAAATTAATAAAAACTAAAAATAAAAAGTAAAATTATATACAAGTAAAAGAACAAAAGGCGACAAAAAATTGATTCACTTTCTTTAAGATGATGTTAAGAATTTAGTTTTTTCAGATAGGTATCTTCTTGTAATTTGATCAAAATTAAAAAATCCCTCAGATATATTGAAATTACACTTAGTAGAAATGAAAAAGATTCCAGTAATTGATTTAGATTTTTATCTGTAGATTTAAATAAAAAGTTGCGCCTTCACAATGGACGATATGATCATTTTGAGATAAATAAATGCCTAAAAATGGCATTACTCTCGTTCCCTCTTCTAACTTCACCTTTATGTTGATCTAATCTAACCTTGAGGGTCTTTAAAGTTTCACCAAAATATGAGTTATAATATATAGTTTATATATATATATATATATATATATATATATATATATATATATATATATATATATATATATAAATATATATATAACCAACAACATATATATATATATATATATATAACTGCTAATATATATATATATATATGTATATATAATAATAATATATATATATATATATATATTTGCTGCGGAAGTATTAATTTCTCTTGTTTATGCTAGTAATATATGTAACCTTAATATATATAATATATGTATATGCTATACTAACTATATATATGTATATATATGTATGTATATGCAGGACCCTCTTAACCGTTCGATTTCAAAGCCTGGGCGAAAGTTCACCTAGGCGTATGTAGGTGTAATATACATATAATAATGTAACATGTATATGTAACCTTTCAATAATATAGCATAACTATATGTAACCTTAGCCAATAACCAATATAATATAATAATATATATATATATACTAACCAACATAACCAACATATATGTATATATATATATATATATATATTTATATATTTGCTTAACTTAACCAACAGCAATATATATATATATATATATATATATATATATATATATATATATAACACCAGCAATAATAACATAACAATATATATATATATATATATATATATATATACTAATATATATATAGTTTTTCTCTTCGTTTTGCCCTTTGTCGTTGTCTGCCACGTTTAGCCACCTGGGGGCGCCTCATATTCTTCATATTCTAGCGGTTAGGGGGCTTGCAATATGTATATATATATATATATATATACCTTTGTAACAGCAATAACACTCTTTCCATATATGTATATACTATTATATATATTATATATAATATATATATATATATATATATATAGCCAGAATCAATAGGAGAATTTTAAATAAACCCTTCGCCGTTTACCTAATAAAAATATTAACATCTCCAATCGATTTGCAGTTTACAAAGAATTGTATGCTTTATTGCTATTAATAGCTATATATATATCATATATAACTTAACCAACAACTGTAGTACAACTTAGCTGCTGCTATATATGTATAGCATAACAACAATAATATGCATATGTAATATGTATGTAGCCAATATATCAACAACCAACATAATAACAATAAAATATATGTAATAATTTATAATATATATATATATATATATATAACATATATGTATGTATATATAATATATATAATAATAATAACTATAGCTGTATATATATATATAGCTAATAATATCTGTATATTTATATGTATATGTATATATATAGCTATATACATATGCTCTACTCTCATTGGCATGTAAATTTGCTCGGAAGAAGTTACCGAATATAAATATAATGAAATGCGTAAAAAAAAGCCTTGTACTCATGTTTACGAATATTTAACACAAGTTATAAATATCTCAAAATTATATAACACAAATACTTCTTCATTCATTGCAAACAAAATAAATTATTGAATTTAAAGTAAACAATTAAGAGGAAATATATGTTAAAAGCTTCTTTATAAAAATTTTATCAGTAGGACATCCTTTGAGTATATATATATGTATATATATATATCTTTTAATATATATGTATATATATATATATATAGCAATAATAATAATAATATAACATATTACTTCTCTTATATGCTTTACAAATTATACTTTAGTAATATATATATATATAGCATATAATATATATAACCAACCCAATATATATATATGGCTATATAAGTGGTTGACTCCAGGAGCGAAAATCAATAATTAAGGTATCGTTATTTTAATAATTTTAGGGTAAACCACATTAAATAATTTAACCTAAACTAACCTAACCTAGCCTAACTTAATTGCAACCTAACCTAACCAAACTTAACCTAAATTAACCTAACCTAACTTATTAACAGTCAACCACTTATAAATCACTATATATATATATATATATATATATATATATAGGCTAATATGAATATAGTATATGTATGTAATATATATATATGTATAACTAATAGCCATAATATGCTTCTTCTTCTTCAACGCCTGTATTAGCCATAATAATAATAACCAGCAACCAATAATAACCAATAATACATATATGCTCTCATATAATAATATATATAGCCCAGCAGTAATATATGCTAATATTCATATATGTATGTGATAAAAATAGAGTATAATAATATACAGTAATAATAGTATATGTAATAGTAATATATTAATAATATATATAATAATATATATATGTAATAGCAATAATAATATATGTATAACAACTATATGCCAATAATAATAATAGCAACCTTCTTTCGCTCGCTCCTTTCTTTGTACAACAACAATAACATAGCAGCCAACTTATATATATATATAACCAACTTAAATTAACATATGCTATATGCATATATATATATATATATGCACAGGCTTTGAGGATCGTAGGATGGATACCGTGAGAATCGTATAACTTCTTAGTATTAAGCTTGAGGCAGAAATAACATCTTTAGAAGAAACAATTGTTAAGCTTACAGTAAATAAAATTAGAGGGAAAAGTTTAAAGACTTCCACAATGTGATTCGTGGAAGAGTTTGAGAGGAATATCTATCCTACCATGTTCTCAGATTTAGCGAGAAAATAGTTAAAAAGGAGGTAAAATAAGATCACGAGAGGGTGAAAGGGTGATAAAAGCCACAAGGGATTTTTTTTTTTTTTACAGTTAACCCTAATCTAGGAGAGGGTGTGCTCAATTATTAAGTCTGAGCAAGACGGAAAAAAGAGGAGAACAGCTCACACTCTACCGCTGAGCTATCGGACGCCATTTTGGTGTTCGATCCATTTTCTTGACCAAAGATGCTACTTGTTTATAAAAATTGTGCTCAAATAGTATGAGAAGAGCTATGCCCTCTTTAAGGATTGGCAAGGAATGCCTATGCCCTCGTACATGACAAGAATTAGTATCTGAGAATCCCAAAAAGTGCTAAAAAAATTATTGGGATCTGACCCCCCCAAAAAGAGCCAAATGCAACCACTAACCCCTAAAAGATAAAGATTTGGATCAGCTACTTCTTAAAAATGAATATGGAATTGGGAGGCTAAAACGGAGAAAGGTAAATTGGTGTTAGAACGGAAAATGTTTGGAACTCGGCCACCCCAAAAGGAAAAAGTATTGAGAGACTAAAACTGAAAAGGATTGGCGAAGGATGACCACCTCATCCTCCTTATAACCTGAAAAATGGGGGTCCCCATAGATCCTAAAATGTTCTGTCCAACGCACATGGAATTTAAAACCGGACCTAGCCCCTAAAAACACCCTTGCAACATTTCATTGTCGAGGGAAGAGGGACAAGGGTAAAACCGACCCATGCTGGCTTATAATAGAGAGTAGAACCATGTCTAATGTCCAGGTTTTAACTACGGGTTTTCAGTTAACAGTAACCACAAGTCAAGGGTCATAAAAAAGGTCATAAAAGATCGTGGGAGCGCACACAAAGTCACGTTCGGTAATCACAGTAACTGTTGTGGTCAACAGTAGTCACAACTCCAATTGTTTGTGGTTTATGCCATGAAAAATGTTATATGAAAGAGCGTAAGAGAGTTGCACCCTCCCACCTCGTTTTTCCTCATCCCTTTCACCTTATTAGCAATGTCACTGGGATCGGCATTAGCACTAGCACTGGTACCTCTATCAAATCGATATCTAATATATATATATATAATATATATGTATATAATATATAACAATATATATATATATATATGTAATAACCCTTTGATGAGTTACTGTAACAACAGTATGTATGTAATAATAATATAATAATATAAAGAAAATGCTGTAGTAATAATAGCCAATATAGCCAGCCCAGCAACCAGCCAACCAGTAGTAATGCTCAGCTAGCCAATAGCATATGCTGCCAACAACGCTGCCTTAATATGTATAACATATAGTAGCTGTAACATATTCAGCCTGTAACTGAAATATGTATATATTTATATATATATTTATATTATAATAACAACAACAACCTTTCTTTCTTTCTTAACCAACCCAATATATATATATATACCTTTTTATATTATATATATAACATAATATATATATATATATATAATATATATATATATAACTTAATATATATAATATTGATATTGATGTGTGTGTGTGAGAAATAAACTGGCCGTGGGGAACTCAACTACTCCCTAATGAGGATCTCCAGATTACCGAGTTCTCTTTATATTGTGACAGACAAGGTGAGAACAGTTTGAGAGAGAGTTCTTTTGCAGAATTCGCACACGCTTGATTGGTTTCATCCGGCTTCGTGCCTACTTGTCACCTTAAGTATAGCCAGTGGCGTATCAGGATTTTTTTTTCGGGGAGGCCAGACAAAATCGTTCATATATATATATATATATAACCTTATATATATATAGCACTGCTAACTTATAACCATATACTGCTGCTATGCTATGCTGCACCTTATATATAATAACATATATATATATATATATGCATATATAACATGCTATATATATGCTGTAACATAATATATATATATATATATAAGAAAGTGGAAGGACAAAGTATTAAATTTCTAAGAAAAAAATGGGTTATATAAATTGCTAAAATCATCTTACCTGATGTTATCTTTAATCGCCGGGCATGAGAGTGAGCAAGTCCAAGATAGGGACCGTCCGGGGCGGGAATTTTGCCGGGGCCGGGGCCGGGGCCGGGGGCCGGGGCCAGGGCCGGGAGCCGGGGCCGGGGCCCGGGGCCGGGGGCCGAGACTGGGAGCCGGGAGGAAGCCCGGGGCGAAACCTTCTAATTTGGCCGGGGCTAGCAACATATATATTTATATATTTTATATATATAACTAACTTAATATATATATATATGCTATATATATATATATATATATAATAACTAATAATAACTTAACATAACTTTCTGCTATATATATATATATATACCGCTGCTCTTCCAACTTATATATACTATATGCTATAACCTTAACTAATATATATATATGTATATATAAATATATATTCTTTCTTTCTTCCCTTGGATTCTTTTTTAGTGTTATGTTTTACTGTCATTTTATTTATTACTAAATGTACACAAATTAAAAACATTGTTAAAGACACTTTTTTAATAAAATAAATTTTAAAAAGGAAAGCTAATTTTTCGTCCCGACACACGAGACCTCTTCAGGCTAAGGGACTGGATTTCTTTTTCTTGATCTTCATCAGTTCAAGTGTGTTTCAGTTGGTCTGCTATTTTCTTCATGAGAATTGGCCTTCCCGTTTCATATATTAAAACAGCTCATTAATCTCATTAAAACAGAACTTCATTAATTAATATGCCCCCTCTTACCAACAAACTTTCGGCCTGAGTATGGAATCCCCACCATACTCAGTAACATATATATGGAACTAACAGAATTTTATCATATTTTATCCCACCTTTATTATACAATAATTTATGGATTAGATACGTAGATGATATTTTTGTCTGCCTCCCTCACAATACCAACCCTAATGATGTTCTAAACTATATTAACTCTATTCATCCTTCAGTCCAATATACAATAGAAATGCCTTCCAACAACTCTATCCCCTTTCTTCTCGCCTCTGCCAAACTCACAAACCTCTCCTCCAGAAAATTATATAGAAAACCAACATTCGCACCAAACTATATACATTGGCTATCTAATCATTCCCCAAACACAAAATTAGCTGTTCTGTCATCTCTATTTCTCCGTGCCTTTCGTATATGCTCTCCCCTTCTTCTAGCACAAGAAACTAAATACATCCACAATACTTTCAAATCACTTTACTATCCTGAATTTTTCATCACAAAAGCATTTAACAAAGCAAAAAAGAGGTACTATAGCACCTTTCCCCCGAAAAATAGCAACACCTCCTTTTTACCAATTCCTCAATTACCATTATATTCGTTAAAACAAAAATTACCAAAAACTATTACCCTCATTCTATCAAATAACATCACCTTAAAAAACATTCTCAAACCCCCAAAACGAAAAGAAAATCTCCCCCAAAGCTGTATATATCACATCCCCTGCAATACTTGCAATAAAACATATATAGGTGAAACCATAGATTTGCAAAGAAGAAAAAATCAACATACAGATGACCTGCACAAGGACAGCATAAATTCAGCTTTAACAAGTCATAGGCGTAACACAGGCCACTCTATCAATTTCAACAATATAAAGATGATCAGAAATATCAATCACACGAACCATCGCAAAATCATGGAATCCTTTTGCATTTATAATAGTAACAACTACAATAAGCATCCCGGTGAAGTTAAGATAGATTTTATACAAAATGAATATCTAAAAACATCAAAATATTTCAACAACACCATGAAGAAAATAGCAGACCAACTAAAACACACTTGAACTGATGAAGATCAAGAAAGAAATCCAGTCCCTTAGCCTGAAGAGGTCTCGCGTGTCGGGACGAAAATTAGCTTTCCTTTTAAAAATTTATTTCATTAAAAAAAAGTGTCTTTAACAATGTTTTTAATTTGTGTACATTTAGTAATAAAATGAAGTGACAGTAAAGCATAATACTAAAAAAAGTCAAGGGCTTCCTCTCTAAAGTAAATATATCATTACGACAAAGTAGTAGTTCTTATATATAGCATATATATATATATATATATATATGCTATAACAATATATATATATATAATATATATATATATATATATAACTATATATATATTATACATAACAACAATAACATATATATACTATATATGCTTATGCTGCTTAACATAATAATATATATAGTATAATAATATATATATGTATATACTGTATATATAACATCATAATATAGCGCCAACAACAACAGCCTTAACCTTGTAGCCCAGCCAGCCATGTATGCTGTATAGCATAGCATAGCACCGCTGCTGCTATGCTGCTGCTGCTGCTGTATATAGCAACCTTAACAGCATATAGCTGTAGCATATATATATATATTAATACAACATTCTTCTAGAATATCAATTTATTTTCTAAAAATTTCTTTCGAAAATATTTATTTAATTGAATTAATTAAATGTATTCCTTTTTTATAATTTAAATTATTAATTAATTGAAATTATTTTTAATTTTCATCCCAAGTTTTAAGACTTTCAGTGTTTTTGACTTACATTTCTAATTTTAGCTAACCCCGGCCCCGGCCCCGGCCCCGGCTAAATTAGAGCAGCCCCGGCCCCGGCCCCGGCCCCGGCAAAATTCCCGCCCCGGTCGGTCCCTAGTTGTGATGCCATTTCAACTTCCATAAATCCAATTCTGCTTTTACTAAATCCTCAATTGGACTTTCGAGATCTTCCTTGTAAAATGTTACATCTTTAATCTTCTCACATGGCACATAACACCTGTTTGGTATGACAAATTGCAAGGAGGATATAATTTCTTTATGATTTAAAAACTTCTCTCCTAATGCTGATATTAAATCATCCAAAAATGGTATAAAAATGGATGTGCGATAATAAGTCTGTGGGTCGGAAGTAAGAATGTTGGGTCTATATTTTTT
>JABUQX010143463.1:0-5000 GCA_015478945.1 Trachelipus rathkii | reverse complement strand
GTTTATAAATTTTATAACTATCAAGTTTTAAAATAACTTTTACTAAAATTTTATGAAATTTTATTAAAAACATATATTTTACGTACCTTAAAGCAATAAATCAGTAAATCAGTAAGGTCAGCCCCCAGCACCCAGCAAGCTATGCCACGTTTTGTTCTCTTGACTTACTGCTTTACATCATCTTTTAGCCATGTATTAAGTATAGTAACAAAATAAGTTCTTCTCTGCTAACATAACATGTATTTTGTTAAATAATTCTAAGTTTTTATTTAAAAATAACAATTGTTCACTTACATTTATATTATTCACTCGATGTTAACTAAAAATATTTCAAAGAAGTTTTTTAAATAATTCGGGTTTTCTTTATTATTATTATTATTATCTATGTACATTGACAATCCATCACGACGAGAAAACACAACAACCCGCACTCCTTACAGATACGAAACTGACCTCTCTGTAAAATGTGTTGAAATAACTTCTTTAAGGTCTAATTTAGGATAATCCTTTTGTAACGGGGCGATTTAAGGATAATTCCGGGTCAAATATATTTCAAACTGACCTTTCTGTAAAATGTGGTGCAATAACAACGTTAGGCTAAATTTAGGCCTAAATTTAGAATAAGCCTTTTTGTAGAAGGGCTAATTTAATCCTAATACCAGGTCAAAAGGTAATTCCATTGTAGACAAGAATCACATTGTTATTGTTATTTTATAAATATATTTCCAACTGAAACATGCTGGATCGGTAAGATCCTTTAAGCAGGTAAGAAGGAAATGTTTTCCTTACTTGTGATTGGTCGGGTAATCCTTATCTCTATATGACCTCGTATGTGATTGGTCGAGAATTATTTTTATCACTTTAAAATTAGCTTTGTTCTTTAAACTTGTATTTGAGCAGGTGTGTGTTTTATTATCTTTTAGACCCAAACTCATTTTAAAATCATAGTCATTTAGCTGTTAAGCGGTGCACAAGTTATCTGATTTGTATTAAAAGTGTGATTTATTTTTACTAAAGTGTATATCATATTTTTAATAAATACTTACATTGAGGAGATAATTATTAATTTCACTAGAATAGATAATTAATTCACTAGATTCATAAGCTAACCACCAGGGCTCAGCATGAGCCACACCCGCAAAGGCAGCCAACCGCGCACCCGCTGGTGCGTCGCCACGTCCCCGCCGCCGCGTGCGCCCCGCAGGGCGCAATATTTCCGCAGTCCCTTTACGTGCACTTGCAGGCTGTATTCCTGCAAATTATTATTTAGAACACACATACACACACACACACACACACACACACACACACACACACACACTCACTTACACATATAACGTATAATTTATTAAAACATTTTATTTTTATTTTATTATTATACTTAGTGTTATTTACTTCATGCCTATTGTTATTATTATTTAGAACACACATACACACAACACACACACACATACACACACACACACACACACACGCAACACACACACTCACACATGCACACACACTTACACAAATGTTTTAAAAATTTATTAAAACATTTATTTTTATTTATTATTATACTTAGTGTTATTTACTTCATACCTATTGTTATTGTATTTAGAACACATGTCCCCCCACCCCCCCCCCCCCCCCACACACACACACACACACACACACACACACACACACACACACACACATACACACTTACACATACACACCCACCCACTCGATATTTTGATGCCTCAACTTTGATGCCTCAGCTTTTGATGCCTCAACTTTGATGCCTCAGTTTTGATGCCTCAACTTTCGCATGTGCCTCAGCTTTTGATGCCTTAACTTTGATGATGCCTCAGCGTTGATGCCTCAACTTTCATGAAATCCAGCACAATAACTTAGCTTTGGTACCTCAGCTTTAGTGGTTCATCTTTGATGACTCATCTTTGATGGCGTCATCTTTGATACCACCTATATTGATGATTCAGCTTATAAGCAGTTACACTTACCATAGACACTTACACTTACACTTATACGCACATACACTATATCTCTTATTCACACATTCGCCATACACATAGACACTTACGTTCGCCCATAGACACTTCACTCCGCACACCAGTATAATATATATATATATATGTATATATATATATATATATAATAATAATAATAATAACCAATAACCAGCATAGCATATAATAACCAACAACCATATACTCTGTAATAATAATAATGTAATAACCTTTCAATAGCGCTGCTGCTTAACAACGTATTCTTCTTCTTCTTTAGCTGTCATGTCAATAATATATACTTAATAATATATATATATTTCATTCGCGCGGGAATATTGCGCCTGTGGGCGCACGCGGCGGAGGTTACGCGGAAATATTGTGCGCCTGCGGGCGCACGCGGCGGGCGGGAACGCGGAAATATTGCGCCTGCGGGCGCACGCGGCAGGAGGGCGGGGACGCGGCGCGTCTTATTAGCTGGGACCCGGTGAGCTGCTCCCATTGCGGTTGGCGTTCATGCTGAGCCCTGGTGGTTAGCTTTAAATCTGGTGAATTAATTATTATCTATTCTAGTGAAATTAATAATTATTCTTAAATATAAAGTATTTATTATAAATATGATATACACTTAGTAAAAATAAAACACTTTTTTAATACAATCAGATAGCTTGTGCACCGCTTAACAGCTAAATGACTATGATTTTAAAATGAGTTTGGGTCTAAAAGATAATAAAACACACACCTGCTCAAATACAAGTTTAAAGAACAAAATTAATTTTCAAAAGACGATAAAATAATTCTCGACCAATACACTTGGTCATGAGATAAGGATTACCCCAGGTAATCACAAGTAAGGAAAGAAACATTTCCTTTTTACCACCAGCAAGGATCTTACCGAATCATGTTTCAGTTAGTATATTTATAAAATAACAATAACAGATTCTTGTCTATACGAGAAATACCTTTTGACCTGGTATTAAGTTAAATTAGCCGTCTACAAAGGCTTATCCTAAATTTAGGCCTAAATTTAGGCCTAACATAGTTAACATTTCACAGAAAAAGGTCAGTTTGAAATATATTTTGACCTGGAATTATGCCTAAATCGCCCCGGGGTACAAAAAGGTTATATCCTAAATTTAGGCCTAAAGAAGTTATTTCAACACATTTTACAGAGGGAGGTCAGTTTCGTATCTGTAAAGAGTGCGGGGTTGTTGTTTTTTCTCGTGATGGATTGTCCAATGTACATAGATAATAATAATAATAATAAAGAAAACCCAATTATTTAAAAACTTTGAAATATTTTTAGTTAACATCAAGTGAATAATATATAAATGTAAGAGAATAATTGTTATTTTTAAATAAAAACTTAGAATGATTTTTAATAAAATACATGTTATGTTAGCGAGAAGAACTTATTTTGTTATTTTTATACTTATTACATGGCTAAAAGATGATGTACTTTAAATAAAAGCGAACCCAACAACAATTGCTGGCAGTGCTGTTTGTTGTATATTTAAACCACCGCTTACCTGCAGTAAATTTCAAAATTACAGTAAGCGCAAGGCTCCGATAATAGGCCCATAAACAAAAAGCGACCAACGGTTGTGGCAGAATGCGCGTTCAAAGGCTATTTGACCGACCATAGAGCAGCTTTTTGAGCATATTTTAATTATTTGGCGTCGTTAATCCGTGCCCATCCAACGAGATATTGTGTGTGTTGCATCTATTGTGCCCAGGTGTAGTAGGTCTCCAGTGTTGATCGTGTCTTTGTAAATCTATTTAGCCAACATGTCTTTAATCTGCGACCAACATGTTCAATGTAAATGCTCTCGAGACAATCTGTATGGACCGAAAATCTTACGGTAGATGATGTTCTCTCTTTAGCGAAAATACATGGCCCAGTGCATAGCGCTATCAGCACAGGTATTGTGTTGTTGTTTAGACCATAGTATGCTAGCCACAAGCTCTGAGTCTAGTAATTTAAATGCCCGAAGACCATCTTGGTACGTGACCCGCTGTGTCGCCAATGCGAATGCGCCCGACGCGTGTGTTATATCTCAAATGCGTTGTGTGTATGTGTGTTCTGGAGTAATGAAAGCAACAGTAGGCATGGTAAGCCTGTTTACCCAAGGCACAGCAAACCAAATAAAAAAATAAAATCAATAAAGAAAAAATAATAAAGAAATAAATAAAATAATGTAAAATAGTAGAAAATGTTGTAAAACAAAATAAAAAAACTGCTTGTGTTGGCAAATACATGGTTAAGCTGGCAAAGCTAGAAAGATAAGAGAAGCTGTAAGCTTCAAGTGTAAGCAAGTAAAGCAATAAAAAAGCGAAAGGACAAAGCGTACCTGAGTTATAGCGGCAAAACAAGCATACTAATCCGCAGTGTTGGGTCACCTGTTTTTGATTTACTGCTAGGTATGCATGAGCCAGCATAATTGCCTGTGGTCGCGTAAGCTATATGGTCGCTTATATGGTCACTTTAATGCTATGAGTTAAAGCCGGCAAATGCTGAGGTCAAGAAAACGTAAAAACGGTAAAAACTCAAAAGCACCTGTCCCCAGGCCAGTAACACTGCAGCTGCGTTTTTGGTTACTGTGCATATGTGGTGCTATAAGTAAAGCTTGGCCCAGCACTGAGTTCGCCTGGGATCGCCCCAGTAAAAACAGTAGGCACCAGCTTTATCCAGTGTAGGTAACCTATTGTTTGTTACTGCTGGCTATGGTCGCCCAATAAGCCACCTTATAATGACTACAGTATCTAAATGAGTTACTGGTAAACGGTAGAAACAAGCATACCTGGTGTTATTTGCATTGTTTTTGTTTTGCTGTTTCAACTTTAGAAATCTGTTTAAAGCTTCAAAAACCAAGGACCAAACAAAATCCTCGAGCACCGCATCGCATAACGTAAAATATTTGTATATTAGTAATCATAGTAATGTGTTGTGTAGTGGTATGTCTCATAATACGTGTCTGACCGCTGTACATAAATGCTCAAGAGATGATCTAT
>JABUQX010143462.1:0-15000 GCA_015478945.1 Trachelipus rathkii | reverse complement strand
CATCTTACAGACATCCCAATCCCTTATATCCTTATGTGTGGGGGAGAAAATTGCATACAGCGTGTGTTCTGCGTGTCATATTGGGCAACTAAATGGACAGTTGTAGTTGAGTTGGTGGCCCACAACCACTTATCTTTTAGCAGGGAGCCAATGCATGCCCTGAGAAGTTCGCTGTGATTGCCATAAGCGATCATCTATCTTTCGGCGAAATATATGAATAGTATGAGTACATGGAATGTCATAGAAATAAATGATGAAGAGAAGAGGAAGGAGAGAAGTGACGGATGTATTTAGAAAGGACAAATTGAATTTGTTCCTTGTGAATGAAAAAAAGATGAAAGTAAACGGGGAAAATGAGTGATGTGATGTGAAATGTTTATGTGCTGGTGTGGAAAGGAATGAAGAGAATAGAAGGAGCTTTGCTTTTCCGATGAGGGCCTGGTACAGAGCAATGGTAAGGATTTTGTTTGCGTGAGTACTAGAAATCTAATGGTTAAATTTAAGTTTGAAAAAGTCAAGGTATGTGTGGTTGTGACATGTGGTAAATCTGAGGGTAATGTTGAGTTAGTTCGAATTTCTGGGCAATCTGAGTGATGTTTTGGACAGGGTGAGTAAGAGTTTTAGATTGATTGTAGTGTTGGTAATGATAATAAATAGGGAAGGCGATTGATTTCTTATGAGCAGAGGGAATGTTTTAAGCAGTCATTTTCTTCAAACACAAGAATAGAAATTTCATAAATATACCAGGAGTTGGTTGTGTAGGTAGAGGTGGTATCGAAGTAGCATATGATTTTGTATGTTGGTGAGGAAGATGTTGGAAATATGCTACAAATTAAAGAGATTAGAATAGATTATCTACACCATTAGGGTTATTTTATTTAAAATTAATTAGTGGTATTTTGATGGAGGGAGGAAGGTGATGGGCGAAGGAAGTGGGCAGAATTAAGAGGATATTACAAACAATGTAATAAGAAGTATATTTTAAAAACGCTGGCAAATAGCCTAGTAATGTGGAACAAGTTGAAACTGAACAAATTGAAGCAAATGATGGAGGCGGTTAAGGTAGTAAAGAAGTATGCAGCTGTGCTAAAAGCAGGGAAGCAAGAATGTTAAAGTGAGTGGTCGAATGCGAGGTGATGCAAGTGGTTGGGCAAGCAAAAAGAAGCATGGTTAAATGTACTAGTTAATGATGAGGTCTCAAAAGAAAGCTGTTTGGAATATATAAGGGGGGAAAGAAGGAAATACTAGAAAGATCCATACGTAGAAGGAAAAAAAGAGGTAAAGAACAGTTTGGAAGGAGAATGAATAGGGACTTACAAGGAATAGGAAGCACTTCTGGAAGGAAGCGTGAAAGTTAAAGAATGAGAATAAGGGAATCTGCTTAGAATAATGAATACAGGTGGTGGCTGTAACTTGATGAAATGGAGGGAGGAGAGTGTGGAGGGACAATCTCTGGAAATCTGCATAACATTGACAGTAATGAAGAGGTGAGAGTGAATGTGTGTGGGTTTGGTGCATGAAGGAATAAGTATTTTGAGGTGAGGTCTGCACAAAAATCACAATTTAGTTTATAATATAATAAATTTTATAAACAATATGTGTCAAAAATATGAGATTAAATAAGTCTAAGAAGTAGAAGTATAAGTAGAAAGTGGAGTTTAAACCTTCAGCTGCCTAATATCAACTGTTATACCTTCTTCCTTAAATTTTGAGGAGGCAATAAGTTAATTTTTAAGATTCAATAACTTGATACTCGTGTATATATATATATACTAATATATATATAGTTATATATATGGTATATTATATATATATATATATATATATATATATATATATATATGTTATTATATATATATATATATATATATGTTATACTAAAATTAATAATTTAAAGATTTACTTTAAAAGTAGTATGTTTATACTTACTTTCAAATAGACAAAATAGTTATATACATATGACGGTAAACAGAGTTAAAGAGAGTTTAAACATTATATATATATATATATATATATATATATATATATATATATATATATATATATATATATATATATATATGGTATATTAACAGTTTGTGATCAGTAACGTTGCGAGGTTATCAAATATATATAGAGTATATATGTATATATATATATATATATATATATATATATATATATATCATATATATATATATATATATATATATATATATATATATATATATATATATATATATATATATATATATATACTTTTAAATTGTCAAACAAAATAGAAAAAAAAAAAATTATACTACAGAAAATCCAACTTACTTTTTGAAATATTGTAATAACAGAAAACCTATAGCAAATCTTTAATATAATATTTTTTTAGAATAAACAATAACTAATTTAGAGCAAAAGGATCACTTGGACCCACTAATACTTAATTTTTTTTACAAAATCAAGTTCCTCGTAAGGAATGTCATATACATCTAAAATACAATTTCTTTCATAATCTTGCAACCATACAAGTTCATCATTTAAAATGTCATATATTTTCTAATTTTAACAGTTAAATATAAATATTATCTTTTAATATATACACTCAATGAACTTAGCTCAAACGCTAGGGTACTTAAATTTAACAAAATCGATGTAACACCGACCGTATTTACAATCAGCATATTACTAAGATCCTATTACTATGCATATTACATAAACAACTAGGAGCAGGCTTTGGAGGCTTTAATCTAAGAGGAAAGTTAGGCAAAAGTCCCATCGAGGGCTAAATGCACAAAAATATAATAAAATAATTAAGAATTACAGGCAAAAAATAATGCAAAAATTAAAAAACAATATTTTTTTAAACAATGGTTTGGAAAAAATATAAAATCTTAAAAACAATTTAAGGTGAAAAATAATATACAAAAACAATCTATCCACAAAATATATAAAGACATAAATAGCATTTGACAAAAAATCAAGGCCAAACTTTAATTCCATCAGGATAACCATACCCAAAATTAATATGGAAAACATAGGCACAATATTAATATTACTAGAGCAGGTGTTAATTTCCCACCAGTGGTTCCATACTCACAAATACTCAATCAGCACAAATACAAACAATTGACACAAAAAAAATATATTACAAGAGCAGGTGTTAATTTCCCACCAGCGGTTCCATATTCGCACATATCAATAACAGTATATATATATATATATATATATATATATATATATATATATATATATATATATATTATATAATATATATATATATATATTTATAATATATATATATATATTACATTTTTACTTTACCTGGTCTTCTAATCATCTATCTAAAGAACCACTCCATTCGGTTCAACCTACTGGGACCTAGACATAGCCGTTCTCTTCATTGGAGCCACATAATCTATTAGGATCATGAATGTATTTTTAATATCCACGAATGTATTTTTCATATGACGTCACAAACAGGTATCTATCATAGTACAATGACTCGCTAGGTCTAAATACAATGCCTTATCAATTGGTTTCATAATATCCATTAGGCTTAAATATATATATATATATATATATATATATATATATATATATATATATATATATATATATATATATATATATATATATATATATATATATATATATATCTCATGCCGAGTGCCATTTTTTGGTCATAATTCGATCTGAGGGAAACAAACAATCTACAGTTTTCGACCCCAATTACTTTTTCTGCTTCTGGTTTCATCAACGCTGATACCTTAATAATAAAAATAATAATAATATTGTAATAAAATAATAATAATAATAATAATAATAATAATAATAATACATTAATAATAATAATAATAATAATAATAATAATAATAATAATAATAATAATAATAACAATGTAATAATGACAATGATAACATGATACCTGATAATATAACGATAAAAATACACACAACTCTAATAATAATAATAATAATAATAATAATAATAATAATAATAATATAATAATAATAATAATAATAATAATAATAATAATAATAATAATAATAATAATAATAATAATAATAATAATAATAATAATAATAATAATAATAATAATAATAATAAATAATAATAATAACACACACACAATAATAATAATTAATAATATGATAATAATAATAATAATAATAATAATAATAATAATAATAAAACATCCGTGTTTTTAGAGCTTGATTTTTAAGTACATAATACCTTTGTTAAAGTTTGAGAAAAGTTACGAGACTCTCTAATCTCAAAGAATTAAACTCCTTTTCTTGGAGAAAATAACTCTAAAAATGGAAGAATTTTGGAGGATCAGCCAAATACTAAAAAAGGCTACATTCATATTCAAAAAAGACCAAATGTATTGCATGAGTTTTAATTTTCTTTTTACAGTTATATATATATATATATATATATATATATATATATTATATATATATATATATATATATATATATATATATATATATATATATATACTGTATATATGCTGTACTGCTCGCTCATATATATATGCTATCAGTGGCTTGACTCATTGAACCGAAAACGTGGGGCGCTGTATATATATATAGCAACTTAATAATAATATATATATATATATATATATATATATATATATATATATATATAATATATATATATATATATATAATATATATATATATATATATATATATATATACTACCTGCTGCTATATCGAAGACGACTCCTACGCTCGTGCTTAGCACGAGTTATTATTATAGAAATGAACGATATTCTTCAAATTTTGCAGTTATGATAAAATTCTCTTATTTTTTTTGTGAAAATAGGTCATCTGAAAGAATACATTACATTGTATAAATGAAAGATTATGTAAAATTTAAACAAAAAGTGTAAGCATCATCGCCATTGAATAACCCTATTTTTAATCAATTATAAATTGTAATGGCTCGTACCTCTCCAAAAATACAGAGAGCAAATTTCAAGACGGTATACAATACATATTCGTGAATTTAATTTTTTTACAAGTTTTTTTTTCCTGTCTAAAGAATCTAATAAAACACTCGTTTAATTTAAGAAAAAAATTAAAATAAACATTTACTTTTCTTTATGCACATTTCGGATAAAAATAATTCATATATTTAAATTCTAATATCTGAATTTGAAAGGAAAACAAAGATACCCATAAAACCAATTATATGCTAAAAGAGAACTGTAAGAATGGATAACTCAAATATTTTATAAATAATTATTTTGTTAATTATATATAAATAAATAAATAAATAAATGAATTAATGAACTAGATGCTGAATAATAATGTGCTTTTTCTTTTTTTTTAGCTGAGTTTGATAATATAATTTAGCACCTTGCCTCCGTAGAAGTCCTTTAAAGAAGAAACTTTGCCTCCAAGGCCCCGTGTCCTGCATTTTCGTAGCGAAAATGTTTATGATTTCCTGTTGTATAAAGGTTGTAACATTTTTTTAAAGATTTAATTGATTTATTTAATTTAATGTATGAACTAAGAAATAGGGTAAATATGTATATCGTGTTCTATTATATATTCGAAAATTAAAGGTTTATTTTTGTCCTCCTTCTCCATTTAAAAATTGCTAAGTTTACACAGAAAAGGTTATTATTAAAAGATTCAAAATTACAACTAAAATTATTAACAAAAATATAGTAAATTTAATATAACTCTCTCTCTCTCTCTCTCTCTCTCTCTCTCTCTCTCTCTCTCTCTCTCTCTCTCTCTCTCTCTCTCTCTCTCTCTCTCTCTCTCTCTCTCTCTCTCTCTCTCTCAATATATATATATATATATATATATATATATATATATATATATTATATATTTATTTATTTATATATATATACTATATATATATATATATATATATATATATATATATATATACAATAAAAAATTTTTATTTAATTTTTTAAAAAAATTGGATTTCTTGCCAAATTTCGAGAGGAGGCTTTGTGGAAAAATCCTCAAAATAGACAAAATAAGAATAAGGTTTCTTTACGTTGCCATGACAACCAGTGTTTTGAAAGCATTATAATTATGCTTTCTTGGAGGCACAAATCAAAATTCCTCCAGTCAATGATCCTTATGAAAAATAATGTTTCGCAAGAGAATAAATGATCTTAATGTAAAATTAGCGTTCTTGTATAACATTTTAAACATTATTTTAATAGTAATAAATAGTATATTATTTTATTTTATTTTTATTTTTTTTTTTTTTTAGAGGAGGCCCGGCCTCCTGTGCTTCCCCCGTAAAGCCGCGCCTGATATATATATATATATATATATATATATATATATATATATATATATATATATATATATATATATATATATATATATATATATATATTTCTATATATAAAATATATATATATATACATCTTTCTATATATATATATATATATATATATAAATATATATATCTTCTTCAATAATATATAATAATAATAATATATATATATATGTAATAATAATATATATAATAACAATAATATGTATATATATAATAATAACATAATATAATATATATGTAATAATAATAACCAATAATAATAATAATATGTATGTATAATATTTTATATTTATATATATACTCGTAATTCTAACAAAAAAAAAATTGTATAATAACAATATATAATATGTATGTATATAATATAATATAATATAATATCATATAATATAATATAACTCAAGCCAACAATAATATATATGTAGTAATATGTATATGTATAGTAATAATATATGTAATAATAATATATATATATATACGCATATATATATATATATACATATATATATGCTAACTTCTTATATATATATATATATATATATAACAATAATATATATATATATATATATATATATAACCCATATATATATATAACTGCTATATATATATATATATATAACCAACCTTATATATATATATATAACTAGTAAATATGCTCTCCAACATATATATATATATTTATGCTACTGCTCATATATACTGTACTGTTATATGTATATATATATGTATGTGTGTGTGTGTATAAAGATAATGAAAGCCTATTAAGCAATAATGAATGTCAGCTTGGGTTACAGTGTTATTCTTTACTCTAATTTACAATACTATTTCACTACTTCCTTTATCAATGCATGGAAATTGGTGATGTTTATTGGATAGGTTGGTGCAACCATGGAAATGACGGCGGAATTTGATTCAAGTACTTTCATTTTCATTAATTTATGTAGGATGTGAGCTCTCTACCATATTCATTCTTTCACATTTGGAACAGCACATTCTTCCACGTTTGCTCTCCTTTGACATTTCATCGAAAAATGAAAGTACATTCAACCCTTTATCTTATTACTTCCACAACCATCAATTTACATTCTGATTGTTAATCTCTTAAATGTACTGGCTATCCTAATTTTTGTTACATTTAAATTCTAAATTGAACTTCACTTTCTCTTCTTTCCCTAAAACCATCTTCTAAGTGATATCCATATTAATAATGTACTATTAATAATGCAATAATATTGAAGATTCAATTGGGGAATTTGACCTATTCTCTTTCCTTCAAAACCTCAAGAAGTTAAGAATGCACTCTACTCGTATCCGTGATTATCCAGAAAGATGGAGACACATTTGATAAATAATTTATTGTCCATCTGTTAAACTTTTTCCTGATCTGAGTTCCTCACTTTCTTTTTGCCTCTTTATTCTATGAATCTTCTTTTCTTAATTTATATATCTTTTTAACTGTTCGACGTTTTAGACACTTTAATACTGCAAAATAGATTGAACTTAGTGCTTCTTTGATCTTCTGCTAGGGATCTCTTGGAGAGCAAAGAATACATCTGATAAGATTTATTCTTACTGGTTTAAAAAAGAATTTTCTTTTACTTAGAGCAGGTAACCTGAGCTTGGTTTAAATGAACATGTTTCAGTTACATTAGTCACAGAGAAGCGGTTTTTTACTATTTACCATCTTCAACAAGCTTCAGAATTTCATTTTTATATATATTCCTCAGGTTAAATACAAAATCTATTTTTTACACCACCAAGAAGTATATTTTTATTTGTACTCGTTCTAGCATTTTGTTAACAATATAAATTTTAACATCCTTTCCTTCCATACACTCTTGTTCCTATTGACGGTTCAGCAGATAACGTATCTTCTACTAAGCTTAAATCTTCGGTAAAAATTAAAAAATTTTTACCCCTTACTCCCTTTTATATGATTTTTGAGATTTTCCTCCTTTTTCATCTCCCTGTAATTCCTTTAAGTCCTAACATTGCAATTTCTATTAAATATGTGATTTTTTGCTGTGTCTGTGATAAATTCTAAGAAGGATATAATTCAAAGGGGATTTTTTTCTGATTTTTCAAAGTTTGTGCATTTGAGGTTGCACCCTGTCTTGAAAAATCTTTTGGGCTCTGCATATTTACTTCAAACTTTCCTTCCACCTGAAAGTTTTCACTCATTCATCCTGTTTTGAAAAAGAAAATCCTCCTAAATTTTCAGCTATCGTTTAATTGTTCTATCCACCCTGTCTTAAAGAGGAAAATTTCCAAATACATTAATTCTTCTTATCTCATAATTGATTGCCATTATGATTTTTAAAAGGAATACTCGGCTGGATATGTTTTTCTTTACTATCACTCTTGCTTCCATGATCTTTGAAACATTTGTTAATTTTTTTGATGTAATGAATTGCTCAGATTCCAGGTCAATCATTTAATTTTTGAAACTCTCTATTTAAGGCAACCATCTTTCACCATGTAGCATTCACACTGAGTCTCATTTGGCCTGTTTCATAATCACTTTATACTATCGTTTTTAAAACGGATATTACTCTTCTGAGCTCCCAGTTTTCATACTATATATCGCCAGCTTGGGCTCTCACAATATTAAAAACCAACATGCAAGAACTAGAGATCGTGCAAAGCAAAGCTTTGAGAGTAATAAAATAGGCTCTCTCCCCTCAACTCGCATTCATCACTTACAAACAAAAATAAAATTTAATAGACACCCATCTCGACATGATAAGCTAAACATTTTACAGCAAAACCTAAAACGACCCCCTGCACCAAATAATAAAGCAACTCTCGGCAGGAAGAAATAAAAATGTTACACTAGCCATGTATTATTCTAACATATACAATACGATTTCCCAAACCTCAGACTCGTCTATTGTCAAGCACATCCCACCAATTATCAAAAAAAGCGATCTAAGAATTTCCAATCAATACTGTACTTCAAGCCCACCTACCCGAAATATCTCCAACAGAACACTCCTTGGAACGTCTAACCAGAGTAATGCTGTCCCGTCTTTGCTGGGAACTACCCTTCCATTCAGGAATTTAAACAAATTTTCCCATCCCATATATATATATATATATATATATATATATATATATATATATATATATATATATATTATATATATATATAACTATATACTTACTCTTTATACTGTATATATAATATATATATATATATATATATATATATATATATTAGAGATGTACCGATACCAGAAAAGAGGCCGATACCGATACCGATACTGATACCGATACTCTATTTACCGATACCGATACCGATATTTTAATTAATATAATAAATACACAGTAATAATATAGAACATTTATGTACTGCTAGGCAACTCAGAATTGCATTTCCTGTACAACCAATACTTAGTCATTTATTTCATATTTGGTTGTGCCCAAGTATATTTATTTTATAAATTAAAATAGTATCTTTAAGGAATAATAAATGCAAATATAATATTAATAACTTTTTTACGTTTGTGTTTATTCAAAAATATTTCATTTCCATTTTCCAGTAAGTATTAACAAGTTTACCTACTAGCTTTTATGTTTTAACATGGGTTTACAATTTACAAGAAGATTCTTTAACTAGCTATTATAAAGAATAAAAATAATGAAAGAAGAGACCTCAATTAATCAGCTGAAAAAAATAAATAAAAAAAAACGCTATTATTCAAGCATGACATAATAATAATAATACTCCTTTAAGATAAAGATAGATATCATTCAATACTCAAATTCAAAAATTCTCAAATTGTGATGCAAAAAACACTAAGCTTTCACTAGTGTCTGGCGAGAGAATGTTGCTTTTGGGGTGTTTACATTCCAACCTACTATAAATACGCTCTATCTCGACTGATGAAGGAGGGGCTGATAAATATTTGCTTGCAAGCACTAATAATAATGGAAACCTTGGCCCATTTTTATGCCACCACATGAAAGGATTCTCTTCTGTAGGCAGCATCTCCATGTTTTCGCAGAGCCTCATCTCCTCTTTTCGCAGATTGCAAATTTGAATTATCTTTGCTCCTTGATGACTGTCTCTTCAGTTTTTTCGATGAGGTTTCTTGGTGTGATTCCTTTGAAGGTGAATGAGATGTCAATGCAATTTCGGCCATGAACTTATCAAAGTCTAACATATCCAAATCCTCTTCATCTTCAGTAGGTTTATTTGCTGAAAAGCCACCATCGTCACTATCAGTGCTGTTGCCAGGAGTTGATGATAAGGCGGGTTCCACTTCTGAATTTTTTTGTCACGCGAGCAAGCTATTTAATACATTTTAGAAGTGGTTCACTGTCGGAGATGCCATTCTAGTGGGTTTCAGCTAGCTTAAGGAATTACTTATTAGAACCCAACGCTTTAGTATATCGAAACTAGATTTATTATTAAATCTTAAAAGTTTCTCATAATACTTCACCCCAAAAGTAAGAAGTATCGGTCAAGTATCGACCATGTTAACTAATACCGATACCAAAAGGCCGATACTGCCGATACCGATACCGATACCGATACTATCGGTACATCCCTAATATATATATATATATATATATATATATATATATATATATATATATATATATATATATATATATCCATCTTTGCTGCTGCTGCTATATGCTGTAACCTTGTATATATATGAGAAGTAGAAGAGTTGTAGTTATCTCTTCCTATTCCTCCTCTGCATAGGTATCGGTTAAGGTTCTTTTGAAGTCTCACGTAAGGACGTCCATTTTACGTTGTGAGACCTAAATAGACAGCACCGGCTATATTGTTTTGCTGTTGGAAGTCGTCTCTTCACCACCAGGAGCTTTATGGAACGCTTTGGTACGTTTAGACTAAGTGAACCATCAACAAAAGTTGTTGCAAACCTTTTTATAACATTTCCATAGTGGGAGAGTTAAACAGTTACTATTATTATTTTTTGTTGCTTAAATTTTATTAAACATCGTCTGTCACATATATATAATCGAGTCGCTGACCTAAAATTAAATATATTACTTTTTAACATTTATTAAATTTTCTTGATGATTTACACTCAAGTCAAGTTTTTACTTTACAAACGAAACATCAATCTTATTTTAAAAAGTCAGCGAACATTTAGGAAAAAAATCCAAAAAATGCATTTTACAATACCTTCAAGAAATAAAATTATACAATATAAATGAAAAATTTTTTGAGGAAAATATTATTTATTATATCATAGAACATTATCTAACAAATTACATAATCATATCCTATAAATATATGTCATATTATGAATATAAATTACATTTTAAATTTTAAAATAAAGAGCAAATTTTTTATGCAAAAAGATTCTTAGTTTATTATTGATTTTCCCATTTTTCTATATCGTTTTTAAAAGCTCTCAACAAACATATTTATATATATATATATATATATATATATATATATATATATATATATATATATATATATATATATATATATATATATATATATATATATATATATATTTATATATATATATAGGGTTGGAAAAAAAAATGTTTAAAAAAAAAATTTTTTTTTTTTGAAAAAACAAATAAACCAATGTTTTTTTTTTTTTTATGGTTTTGCCTATTTGATGGTTTTAATGTAGTTTTTAATGGTTTTAATAGATTTTAAAGGCAAAAGTCACTACTGGAAACTGTTATACACATGTGATAACACATATTTTAAAATTCATTAGTAAATTTCTTTAGATTCTTAAATTTCAAATTTTCT
Source organism: Trachelipus rathkii (assembly GCA_015478945.1). Taxonomy (NCBI): domain Eukaryota; kingdom Metazoa; phylum Arthropoda; class Malacostraca; order Isopoda; family Trachelipodidae; genus Trachelipus; species Trachelipus rathkii. The sequence goes on along the minus strand of JABUQX010143462.1, from coordinate 2,957 downwards.
TGAAATAACTGTAAACTGTTATAAAATTATTATTGTTTTTGTTAAAATGCACTCATAAAGTAAAAAAATAAGAAGGTATATTATAATATATAAACTCTATCTGAAAAAAAAAAGGTTTTACTTTATTATTTTACTAAAAAAAAAAATTATTATATTTGCAATGCACCCAAAAATATAATTAATGGCCAATTTTGATAGGATGACAATGTGAACTCTCTTTAAAGAATGACAGATGATAATAACGCACAAAGAAAATCCGCTGCGCTACGATGACATATATATATATATATATATATATATATATATATATATACAATATTATGTAATAATAATAATAATAATAATAATATATAATATATATGTATAACAATATGCTATAGCTAATAATATGTATATGGATTGTATGTATATGGTTAATATAACAATAATAATAATAATAATATGTATAATAATAAATAATAATATATAATAATATAATAAATAATAATAATAATATATATAATAATATATATGTAAATAATAATAATAATATAATATATAATAATAATAATAATAATAATAATAATATATATGGATTTTAGGTAGAGTATAATGGAATGCGAATATATAATTTGGAATAATATATATATATATGTAATATATATATAATAATAATAATAATAATAATAATAATATATATATATATCGCTCTTCTTCTTATATGTTAAATGTATGTGTAATAATAATATGTATATGTATATCATATATATGTATAATAATAATATATGTAATAATAATATATAATAATAATATATATATATATATATAATAATAATATAATAATAATATAATAATAATAATACGTATAATAATAATAATAATAATAATAATAATATGCCAATAGCTAACATATATATCAACCAACAATAACCTAGCTAATAACTAATAATAATATAATATAATATATGTATATATATATTAATAATAATATATATATAATAATATATATATGTAATATATATATATATATATTATAATCATTCTCACAATAATATAAAATTCACAGAAAATTTTTTATTGCCTTTCAGCTACACTTCGATTGAAATATTGAGAAAACCATATCAACATGCTAAAGAAAATCATTAAACCATTGGTTTTTATGTTGTTTAAACCATGGTTTAAACCAATGGTTTAAACCAATGGTTTTAAACCATCCCATATATATATATATATATATATATATATATATATATATATATATATATATTATGTATGTATAATATATTCTTCTGTATATATATATGTATATATGTAAATAGTAATTCGTTTATATATATATATATATAATATATATATATATATATAACTATAACAAATTAATAATATATATATAATATATAATAACTAATATATATATATATGTAGTATATATATATATATAATAACTATTGCTAGCTCAACAATAACAATAATAATAATAACCAACCAATATGTAATATATGTTCGTTTGTAATAATATGTAATATGTATGTATATGTAACTAACCAATAATAATAATAACCAATAATAATAATAACTATAATAATAATAATAACTAACTAATCACATATGTGTAATAATAATAATAATAATAATATAATAATAGTATGTAATATGTAACAACCCTTCAGCTCATGTATCATAATAATAATAATATATGTATATATGTATAATATAATATAATATATATAATATATATATATACTCAATATAAATCATATATATATATATATATATATATATATATATATATATATATATATATATCAATATAATAATAACCAACCTGTAGCATAACGATAGATCAATCATATACGGACGTTTGATGTAATATGTATATATATGTAATAATATATATATATATAATAACCAATAATAATATGTATACTTCTTCTATCTTTATATAATATATATGTAATATATATGTTTATGTAATAATAATAATAATAATAATAATATATGTAATATGTATATACTCATCAATATATATGCATATAACCTTAACTGTATAAAATTGATACGTTTGCGGCGTTTCCTCTCGGTTTTTTACTAGGTCCTGCTGCTATATATATATATATATATATATATATATATATATATATATATATATATATATATATATATATATATATATATATATATATATATACACTTAAGGAAATTTATGAAAGAGAGTGATGTTATGTCATTGCGAAAATTCTTCCAAATTCTTTGATTTGCATAATATAATCTTTTAGAAAGAGACTTTGCACAGGTGGGTTTTATGACGTCATGACCTCCCATTAAATATGCAAATAAATTGCGTTTTTAGGTTTGATCTAAAATGGTATAACCATTGGTTTTTATACGTTGATTTACGTAAACTGCCAATGGATTCAGCGTAATGGAAATATAATTAGGGAATAAGGATTATATTTTCATTGTTGGATTTTTATGTAATGTTTTATAATTCTCTCTCTCTCTCTCTCTCTCTCTCTCTCTCTCTCTCTCTCTCTCTCTCTCTCTCTCTCTCTCTCTCTCTCTCTCTCTCTCTCTCTCTCTCTCTCTCTCTCTCTCTCTCTCTCTCTCCATTTGTTTTGTTTTTTAAATGAAAATTTGATTTTATGATTTTAATTTTAATTCTGTTTCTTTGTTTATGTGTTTATATATAATTTGAAAGATAGTTGTATCTTTCTAAAAATTTTTTATATATATATATATATATATATATATATATATATATATATATATATATATATATATATATATATATATATATATATATATATATAATATATATATATATATATATACTCTAACAAATAATGTTAATATGTATAGCCAACCAACCTTATATAGTATATATATATATAATATGTATATGCTGTAACAACCAATAATAGCAACAACCTTAGCAGCATGCAGCAACTGTATATATGTAGCAGTAATATATGCTTAAC
>JABUQX010143461.1:22500-24589 GCA_015478945.1 Trachelipus rathkii | reverse complement strand
CATTATTACTTCGTTCAGATATCAATTTGGGTTATGTTTCATTATCATGAAACGCTTTGCGTTTTCGTGCGCCATATATATATATATATATGTATATATATATATATATATATACTATATATATATATATATATATATATATATATATATATATATATATATATATATACTATATATATATATATATATATATAAACAATTTATATTATATAACAATAAAAATAAATCAGCAAATGGAAGTAAAGAAAAAATATAAAAATAAAAATTCAAAAAACAAAAGCAAAAAAGAAAAAAAAATTGCCAAATGTTTGTTGAAAAAAAGTGGAAAAAAAATCCAAAAAAATCCAAAAAAATCCCTTCGCTTTCCACCACTTGCAGTGATTGAGTCAAAATCAACACGGATATTAATTGTAAATAACGAACAGATATATTGAGTAAATATATGTGGGAAAAGGGAGATTATAAAAGGAGGATTATGGAGAGGATAGAGAGAGAGAGAGAGAGAGAGAGAGAGAGAGAGAGAGAGAGAGAGAGAGAGAGAGAGAGAGAGAGAGAGAGAGAGAGACAACGAAATTAAAAAAATCATCAAAAGGGAACAAGAAATAGCAGAAAGAGTACACAAGATAGCATGAAAAATAGAAAAGATAGAAACGGAGGTAATCAGAAATGTTAAAGGGATATAAAACAGAAAGAAATAGGAGTAGTGAGCATTGACAATTGGAAATAAAATAATAAGAAATAAGGATATTAAATAACACACCAAAAATAAGGGGGGAAAATAACGCAACCAGAAATAATGGGAAAATTAAAGTAACCAGAAATAAGATTAGGAAATAAAGCCTCCAGAAATAAGAGGTAAATATAAATAACTGGAAATAAGAATGGAAATAAAACAACCAGAAATAACGGAGAAATGGATGAAACCAGAAATAAAAACAGAAAATACAGCCACTAAAAATGGGGAAAATAACCAGAAATAAGAACGGGTAATAAAACCACGAGAATTAAGTGATAAACACGAGTAACTAGAAATGAGAATGAGAAATAAAACATCCATAAATAACGGGAAAATGGATGTAACCAGAAATAAAAAAAAAATACAGCCACCAAAAATAAGGGAAAATAACCAGAAATAAGAACGAAAATAAAACCACCAGAAATGAGGGATAAATATAAGCCACTAAAAATAAGAATAGGAAATTAAACAACAAGAAATAATGGAAAAATGGATGACCAGAATTAAAAGAATAAAATACAACCAGTAAAAATAAGGGGGAAAAAACCAGAAAGAAGAACGAAAAATAAAACCACCAGAAATAAAGGATAAATACAAGTAACTAGAATTAAGAGTATGAAATTAAACAACCAGAAATAATTAGAAAAATGGATGTAACCAGAAATAAAACCAGAAAATACAGTCACCAAAATAAAGGAAAAATAACCAGAAATAAGAATTAAAACCACAAGAAATAACTGCCGCTACCGTGGTTCCATCGGTAGAGCGACAGAATCGTATGGCAAGGGCCCGGGTTTGATCCCTTGTCCGGATCCTAGGTAGAAATTACCTAGAGAAGTTCCTCTTCTAGAATAGGGCTATGCCCTTGACGTGTGAACTTTATATTTAAAATAAAAATAAAAATTAAGAGTATGAAATTAAACAACCAGAAATAATGGAAAAATTGATGTAACCAGAAATAAAACCATAAAATACAACCATAAAATTAAAGAGGAAATAACCAGAAATAAGAATTAAAACCACAAGAAATAAGGGATAAATACAAGTAACTAGAATTAAGAGTATGAAATTAAACAACCAGAAATAATGGAAAAATGGATGTACCAGAAATAAATCCAGGAAATACAACCACTAAAAATCGGGTGGAAATAAAGGTAAAGAAACAAACACAAAAATTTACGCGTTAATTTTGTCCATCATCATCAGTGAATTATTAACATATAAAAATAATACATAACACTTAAGCGTTGCTCAAGTTCTTTCCATCTTAACCTCCTAATATGGTGTGTGTGTGTGTGTGTGTGTGATTGGTATGCAATTAAAATTGATGTGCTAATTTTATGCGTTAATAAC
>JABUQX010143461.1:15000-17500 GCA_015478945.1 Trachelipus rathkii | reverse complement strand
GCTGGTACACAGATTTTCTCGAACACACTGATCCATCCCATGTGACCTCCCCTTCCCTATCTTGTGGCCCACAGATACTGGCCTTCACTATTCCAGCAGCTACCCCCCATCCCTCACTGACCAATGACCACTTAATATCTAAATCTTTACTTCTAATACTACACCCCCACTCTAACCTCTAACACCTCCCTCTGCTACTCTCTCCTCAAACACTACTGCTTTACTCTTACCTGATTTGACTTAAGCCTCCCTTTTGTCCACACATTTCTCTCAACCCTCACTGAATATCTCAGCCTTCCCTGGTGCCACACTAGGCCGTGATCACTGGCAAACAGTATCATGTTCACTCTCTATCATTCCCATTCATCAATTCCACCCCTCCCTCCCTCACCATTCCTCTGCAACCACACACTCTCCATAAACAGATTGAATAGCCACGGCGACATTACACACCCCGCCTCAATCCACACACCATCCCAAACATCTCACTCTCCCCCTCCCAACACTCTCACACACATTCTACTATTCCTATAAAAGATACCTTTCCCTAAATTACCCCCACCCCATTTTCCTCCAACACCCTTCTCCACAATTCACCCCTCTTCACTTTATCATATGCTTTCTCTCTAAATCTAAAAACACCCATACACTTTCCTTTTCCTCTCTATACTTTTCTCCACAAGCATCTTTAATGTAAACACTTGATCCACACACCCTCTTCCCCCTAAACCCTCCTTGTTCTTCCCATTCTCCTCCGTTAAACCTCTTACTCTCTCAATCAGTATTCTTCCGTACACTTTCCCTACCATACTTAAAAGACATATACCTCTATAATTTCCACATTCCATCCTATCCCCTTTCCCCTTATACAGAGGAACCAAACAACTATCCTCCCAATCCTGTGGTAGGTACCTCACCACTCCTCCAACATATGTTATACAACCTATACAGCCATTCCTCCACCCCTATACCTCCCTTCTGCAACATTTCCATTCTCACATCATCCAGACCTGCGGACTTCCCTTTTTTCCTTTATTCACAGCCCTAATACTCCTCTCCGGCATTTGTATTTCTCATCCTCCCTCCTTAATTCTTATTTCATCCTCACCTCTTTGCTTCTTCCTCCCCTACCCCGACTCCCCTCATTCAATAGTCCACTAAAGTACTCCCCCCCTTCCTCACCCTATCCTCTCCTCCTATCCAATCCCCCTCCTTAATCCTCCCCCCCAACCCCTCCTTCTTCCTTTTTTTATTAACTTCTTTCCAAAACATCTTACTCCCTGATTCAAAATTTTCCGTCACTCTTCTACACCATTCCCCTTTTGCTCTTCTCTTCGCCCTCTCCACCGCTCTCTTTGCTTCCACTCTAACCTTCTATATTCCTCCCAACTATCTTCTCTCCTACTTCCCAACCATTTCACATAAGCCTCCTTTTTCCTTTTCACCACCTCCTTCACCTCCTCACTCCACCATTCACTCCCTTTCCTTCTGCTTGCACCCACCCTTTTTACTCCACATACCCCTCTAGCCTCTTCACATATATACTGCCTCTTTAAAACTCTTCCACTCTCCCTCCACCTCCCCAATTCCCGTCCCTCTCACGTTTCTCCACCTATCCTCCATACCTCTCCTAAACTCCCCCTTACACACTGTCTCCTCCAATTTTTCCACCTTTATCACTTCCACTCTCCTCTTTTCTCCCCTTTCCTTAACCATCACCTCTCCTCCCACCCTTATCCTGGCAAGCACCAAATAGTGATCCGATATCCCCCCCCGCCCCTCTAAATACATTTACATCTAATAATCTATCTCTATCCTTCCCATTTACACACACATAATCTAGTATCGCCCTCCCCCCCGTTATCTCACTCACTTTTTTTGAACCAAGTATTCCCCACTATCATTCTTCTTTCGACACACAACTCTATCAGACTTTCTCCATTAGCATTCCTCTCCCCTACCCCAAAAGGTCCCAATATTCTTCCCAATCCCACCCCTTCCCACTCCTGCATTCAAATTCCCAATAGACAAATTTTTTCATTTACCCCAAAACTTTCCCAACACTCACTCAGCTCCTCCCAAAAATCTTTCTCTCTCTCCTCCTCCCTCGCTCCATTCACTGCGTGTACGCACATACAAAACCCACATTTCCCGAATTTCGCCTACCCAAGAGACCCTAGAACTCACCTGTTGGCCACAGCCTCACCCATCCACACTTCTTTCCACAACTTATTCACCCTCTCGCTCCTTACTCTCTTTGTTCCCACCTGAAATCATACTCCTTTTGTATTCTCCAAAATTCATCTCCCTCTTTCCTTTCAACTTAGTTTCTGTTATCCCTAGCACATCCAACCTTTTTTCCTCAAACATCAAACTTACTTCTCCTCTTCAAATCCTCGTTACCTCCTGCCATTCATACACCCCACCTGATTACCAATTTCCTCTCCCCATCTTTCCCTTGCATTTCTATAGATAACTCACTAGGCTGGGTACAAGCTAT